>JAMKCH010018878.1:0-22627 GCA_023653785.1 Ophioderma brevispina
CATAGTAGTCTCATGTAGCGAAGGAATTTTGCCTATCCGATGTACCGTTTCAGAAATACAGCAATTACGCATATTTAATTAGCTCATTTGCATACCTAATCCGCATAAATCATATACTTTCAAATTGCAAAAAAGATGTGCTCCATGATAGGCTTTCATGCAGCGCAGGAATTTTAAGTATCCGATGTACCATTTCAAAAATATAGCAATTAAGCTTATTTTTACATATTAATTAGCTCATTTGCATACTCAATTTGTCCGAAATACGACCAAAATCTAATCAGTTCGAGAACTCTTCAACCCGCTTCCTTCCACCAAGTTACATCATTATACGCCTTACGGAACTCCAGAAAACTTGTACACAGGCCTTGCAGGAAAATTCTCGTAAATTATGCAAATTAGATACTTAATTAGCATATTTTACGGCCACAATCTAATCAGGTCGAGAACTCATCAACCCGTTTCAGGTTTCTTTCCACCAAGTTACATCATTGTCGCTCTTACGGATAAATCGTATCAACGTACGGACGGACGGACGAACGGACGCTGCTCATTTCATAGTCCCCGTTCCGAACTCGTTCGGCGGGGACAAAAAGCTCTCGATGTAGTAAAAAAAACCCAAATTAATCAGTTCTTGGTAAAACTGTAGTTGTAAAATCAATTCTGCTACCCAAATTTAATCATATTGTTTTATCACTCCCAAATCCCAGTGATGGATTTATCTCAAGTACCAAGCTTTTTTTTTCAATTTTATATGGAAAAACAAACAAGACAGAATTGCACGAAATATACTTACTCAGGAATATGAAAATGGAGGAATCAAAATGGTACATTTTGGCTCTCATGTGAGTTCTCTAAAAATAAGTTGGATAAGAAGACTATGGCACAATTGGAATTCTACTTTATTATTTGAATTTGTTCCAAACGATTTTAAATGCTGTTTAGATAACGGATGTTCCTTTTACCTATTTGATATTCAAAATGTACAAAACGAGTTTTCGAAAGATGTTTTGAAAATATGGATAAAATATACTCAAAGGCATTTATCCGTAACTCAAAAAGATTTTCTTGGTCAGTGCATATGGAACAATATATTGATTAAAGTCGGTAATAATCCTATACATTACAGATACTGGGAAAGAAATGGGGTAAAATTTATCAATGATTTAATAACAGAAAACGGTACTTTTATTACGTATGAAGAATATTGTGAAAAGTACAATATTAGAACGAATTTTATAGAATTTTATGGTTTAATGAGATATATAAAACTGGAGTGGAAAAGGTTGTTTGATAAACAAAATATTTGTTGTGTAACAAGGCCTATGATACAATTTCATCTTCAACACATTGTAAAGAAAGAAAAGGGGTGTAAAAGGTTTTATGAAGTCATGATTACTGAATTGAGAAATATGAATATCTGTATAAGATGGGAACAAGAATTTAATACTCATTATGATGTAAACACTTTTTTAAAATTTCCATTCAAATGTTCACAAGATGTAGATTTGAGGTGGTTACAATACCGTTGTGTGCACCGTATCTTGGCCACGAATTATTTGTTGAAGAAGATGAATTATGTACTTTTTGTGAAAACGAAGTTGAAAACGTTAACTCATTTATTTGTTTCATGCCATCACGTTAAGGATATTTGGGAATATATAGAAACGAAACTAGAAATAATTTCTGGCGGTAAATTTGTATTTAATGAACAACGAATTATACTCGGAAATTTTGATATGTATAAAGGGAAAAAAATAAAAATGTTAGGTTTAATTATGCTCTTAGCAAAAAGGTTTATATATAATTGTCGCCTTATGAGGAAAATTCTTAATGCTGTAATTTTAAAGACCTTTTTCAAAAAGTATTATGAATATGCGCTCTTTTCAGTACGGAAAAACTTAATAGAACATGAATTTAAGAAAGAATGGGAATACATAAACATATTTTATGTAGCATATATTTTTTGATCGGGTATTGGATAATGTATGTATAAAAATATATTCTCTGTAACTTGATATTCTGATATCTATATAATAAAAATCCAGGAGAAAAAAAGATAATATATCCAATTAGGAGCAAAATATATTTCAAATTCGGGTAAAAGGGAACGCAAATTAACACGGCCTCGTTTCCACAGACTACACATGTGCTATGAAAAAGTTGCTGAAATGTGTTCTAAAAGGTCCATCCTATACTGAGAACAAATGATGTAATTTTTAATATGTCATTTTTTGTAGGTGATATTTTCTGCCGTGTAACTTTCCCATTGGTTTGTAGAGTGGCGCGATGGAGATATGGCAAAATCAAAGTGATCGCTATCAGCATGGGTTACTGAAGTTATATTATTATTTATGTTTAATACTGAATATATAAATACTTAATCATAAAATATTCATAATTACTTGTTTTAATAAATATATTTACTGGACAATCCGTTTGGTGACCGGGGGGGGGTCTCTGACCCAACCTTAATACCTCATTAACAGGGCAATAGAATTTCAATATATTTTATGAAAAGATGCGTATATTCAAAAGTGTACACAATTAACAAAAAAAATATGAGTCTGAAAAAGTGTATCTTAGATCGTAAAACTAAAAAATGGGCTTTGCGTGTCCCTAGTAACCCCCCCCCCCCTCCCCGGTCCACTCCAGTGTTACAATGCTGTTTTCTGATTGGGTGATAAAAATTATGTTTATGATGAAAGGTCCATAAATCAATCTAACTTTTTACAGAATAGGTTCTTGGACTGAGAATTTGATGGCTGGTTTGCAAAGACGCGCGTATTAACATGCTTAATGCAAAATGCATTCGCGAAATAATGCAGTCATAATATCAATGAGCAGAGTTTTAGTTTTAAAAAACCACCGGCAAAATAGAGGTTCCAGGGGACCCCCCCCCCCATACACTAAACGGGAGTGTGCAATGGCCGTATGAAATTGTAATTCGGCCATTCGACCGGCCCGGTGGCCCTCGATCAAGGAGCCCGAACCTGGGTCAACCATCATCGTTCATCCCTTTCTCCCCACTACAGAAGAGTTCACTAGACACTTTGTAGGTTATTAATATTATAGACCCTCCATATTCCAAAAAGTATATAGTTTGTACCATCTATGACCATTGGTTTTTAGTTATAGGGTAAAATGGCTAAACTTTCGTAGAAAAAGTCATTGCCATGGGGTCACATCAAAGTTGCTCTACTTTGATAAGAATTAAAACCACATAAACAATTGGTTCATTTACCTGAATTATCAAAATCAGAATAGTTGCAGCACCTGCATTGCATAATTATCATGTAATGTGGCAAATATAGGTCATAGGCAACATAATATAATCCAACTGGCGTTGACCTTCTTTGAACCTTTTTATCTTGGTACGTAACCTTTACATAATCAAAACTCTACCTTTTGGGAGTCCTCATTACCTTTAGGCAAGCATTTGGCAGCTATTTTAAAAAAATAATTAGGGTAATTTTGCAAGATCCATGTTGAGCGAGGAGGCCTGTTCAAATTGAAATTGACCTTTACTCATTTTTAGAATTTTACCCTATAACTGCCAAAACAAGTCGAAAGTGGTACAAACATATATTTTTGGAATCCTTTATGACTAGACGGACATCTGGCATACATTTTAACATGATTGGAGCATTTTAAAAGTTTGACCATTATTAAGGGGCCGTTAGGGGAAATCGGCCGCCTATTGAAAAAGTGAACAAACCCACATTTGAGACTACTACTGCCCAGCATTGATTATAGATGGTCATGCTAACTAGACTACCAAAGTTTGTCAACCTTTTTCTGTACGTCAGTGGCCAAAACCAGTGGGGGGTGCCAGCTGTCACCCCCGGACACAAAAAACTCGGGAAAATGGAAGTGGAGACAATTGGAGCGGAAGAGAAAAATAGAAATAGGGAAGAAGCATATAGAAAAATTGCACCAGAGAACATCAAAATAGTAAGATAATAAAAAAAGGGTTAAATATGGAATAATATTAAAGAAAGCGGGAAGAAGATAAAAGTGAATTGTGAAGTTTGCCCTGGAAGAAAAAGGGAAGGTGAATAATGTTGTGCAACTTGGCTCCAAAACCCCCCCCCGCCCGACCCCCCCCCTTCAGATTTGTTAACCACTGGAAAAAAATGTTTGGTCTAACAGGCGAGCCGCAGCGAGCCGGAAATTGGAGTCTGAAAAATCCCCGGTGGGGAAACTTCTAGGGGAACGAGCCGGAAATTGGAGTCTGAAAATCGGAACTTCTTGAGTCTTGCCCCCCCCCCCCCGAGGCTCAGGTCAGGTTACGCCCCTGGCTGTATAGGGATGAACGAACTCCTTAAATTAGGCCCCTTGCTCGTAAGCACAGCCGAGCTGCCGACTCCTCATTTTACTGGGAATGATCTCCACTCTTTCCAGTACAAATAGATGTCCAAATTTGAAAACATGGATAAAGTGGGTAATGTCCTCATTAACACAACCCTTCATCTAAGAATACAATTCTTGCTTTTTCTCTTGCTAAATGTCCCATAACATGCTTTAACATTAAAGGTTTTTGTTTTATAAAACCACCAAAAAGTTGTTTCTATTCATAGTATGTATAATTGGTATCAATGTAAAATCTGCATGAAGACGTATTTGAGAACCCGTATATTTGATAAAAATTTGGCATAATATCATTCGTTTTTTGGATTTTTGGACCAAGCTGTCAAAGGGAAATTCCCAAACGAAACGATTTTCGCGCTGGCAGCGATGACCCGCGTATTACTGTCCGAGTAACAAAGACGCGATACTCGTCATGATCGTCATCGTGGAACGCCGTTGCGCGTGGTCCAGTTTATCTTGCATAGTGGACAGTTACTGTCTTTCATCGCGGTATAGGCCTATGCGTCGTACGTGTTGTAGCATATGGCATAATTTTTCTTATTTGGTGCCTTAATTACGATAATATGCGCCGGTACGTGAACGCTGCCCCATTGGCTCGGTACCCCACAGTATCAAGAACCAGAAGAACTTTATTCAAGTTCCAGCCAAAGAAAACCGGACAAGGATAGTACATGAGTGGTTAGACCCGACTTACTTCGTCGCCCCAGGTGGATTTCACACTTAATTTTCTAAATTTGAATTGAGGTTTACACCGTCCGCCTTTTCGGTCGTCATGCAGTGTCATGAATCATGCATCGTGGTCGATGTCCTATTGGTCTGCTGTTAGTGTTATGCAGGCACTGTGCTTGTGTCACGATGTGAGCTTTGTTTACAACTGGTTCCTCTGACTTCATTAACGGGGTAACATCCAACTCCAGCATCTTTGATACGCGTTCGCGAAACAGGAGAAAGCCCCTTTCAGTTTGGGTATATTTATCTGTGGAAATTTAAACACTTTCCCGATGTTCCCTTTTAAAGCTCAGGAAATCTCTGAGTCGGCCTTTAACATGCAATATTGCTTGGTGAAAGATGGCTAAACATTAAGCAAGTACGATTTCCATCCGCATGCCATTTGAGGATATGTTTATCTTTTTATTAGGGATATTGAAAGCTACAAGATTTAGTCAAACATAATTGATGAAACATAGTAAGAGATACATCTGAATATGTGCTGACTTGAAAAAAAAGAAAGAAAGGAGAGCCCATGGAGCAAAAAAGGGGAGAACCGAAATACACAATAAGGATATCTGAATAGAATGGGGACGAACTTGTAGAAACAGATGTATTGGAAAGATGCTAGTTATGACTTGAACAAATTATCTTCAACAGGTCATAAATTACCATACAGGTAACAAGAAAGACAATATTAGAAAGGGTACCATTCTACGCATCATAGGCTAATCCTGAGGGGATGGGTAGTGATTCCCCCAATATTTTGATGAACCGGGGGGTGCCAGGTTGTCAATAACGATCCCCCCCTCCCCATGGTTGAGTGCCTGTTTCATGTTTGACTCAAAATAACCCATATTTTCACATATATTTAAAAATTGTACCTTCATCGCGCGTCGCTCCATTTGTTCTAATGGCATATATTGCAAAGGATTTTACTATCCAAATTGGCCCGAAAATTGTTTAAAGCGCGCATATGTCTAGTAATAGGATCTTTTCAGCAAACTCGTTTCATAATTTTCATCACCCCATCCCTCCCCCGCCATGTCAAAAGGAAATTAAACCACTGGGCCGCAAGATCGAGCTATCTTCAGACAAATAGATTGAATACTCAAGTGCAAAGTGAGGATGGAATGAGAGGAAGAGGGCGAATATCTGCATCACGGTTTGCACAAATGATGCGGTATGAAGAAAAGAACAAACAGAAAGATCTTAATATTGATATGGATAAATGAATTACACCAGAAATCCTTACATGTCTGGAAGACTTTCAATGCAAAGGCATGGGTCCTGCATTTAGTAAGTGTCATTATATTTTGGAATGTGAAACATATTTTGATTGATCTCACAGATACTTAGATCTTTTATTGTTTATACAAAAATGGTTTGCCTTTTCCCGAGGCCTTTTGAAGAAATGAAATTGAAATAAAATGAAGGCCAAGCTCAGATCATTTAACGTCTGTCCTGTAACATCTTGTGTGAACAATGTACAACATTTAACAGGAGTTAAGCATTAGGCCTATACTTATATAAGTGATATGAACTCTATTCGGGGGGGGGGGGGGTATGGTAAATTTTCATGTGGAGTGGGGGGTTGTTGTAACATTTTACATTGTGGCAATAGGGGGGTGGGGGTGCGTATTTGTTTCAAACACTTGGAAATTCTCACAGCCCCCCTCCCTCGAATTAATGAACGGTCCCTTAACTTTACACAATATCTATGGGGCTTCAAAATCAAACGTTTTTTTTTTTTTTTTTAATTTAATCAAAACACTTGAAATATTCGGCGCGGAACGTTTCAGCAGATGGGTTTTTGGAGTGAAGGCTCATCTAGCAGATGAAAACTTCATATTCTTAAATCGACGAGCATCTCATTTAAAACAACGACTCGCTGTATTGGCAAGTGGGTGTTTTTTTAAATTTAAATCAGATTTAGCATTTTGTTTTTGTAATTCCGAGCATTGCATCCAATCTTATCCGCTGATTTTCGGCATTTTCGTTTTTTGCCGTATCACATGTGATATAATACGACATGCGCATTGAATGTATGAATGTGTACACTGTTAAAATGTTCCTAATTTTAGCCAGACTTACCTTTTAAATACGGTAAACCCATATTCATAATCTGCATGCTACCTTACCTATACCAACCTACACATAATTACAATTTGGAAGCAGAAAGAATGAAATATTAAAAAAAAACAAGTGCATGCTAAAAAATATACTAACCCTTTTTTTGAAAAAAAGTATTATTTTACTCTGACCGTTATTATATTTTCCGTAATATTACGTTCTTTTGTAACGTACTTGTTTTCAATTAAGAATACTGAATATGAAAATCGTTATTATTATCCATCAAATAAAGTTTAAATACGTCGTAGTCAGAAATGCAAAATCTTATTTTCCAAACAATAATAATATAATTTTTAAAAAGAAAATATTTTAAACAAAAAGTAGTATCACACACACACACACACACACACACACACACACACACACACACACACCCCTCACACATCACACACAACACACAACACACCACACAACACACATCCACCCACACACACCCACACCGATATATATATTTTCTTTTAGTCATTGTTTCAGTAAAGTGCTGTAGTGGTAGTGATAAGGGTTAGGACTTGTAATCTTAGGCCCTGGTTCGAATCGTGTAAGGTAACATGTGCAAGTTATATTCATATGAGGGGGGGGGGGGGGGGGGGGGGGGGGGGGTGACTAAGTAATTGGTGACATAAAATGTGTCATTACCATATAAACAAAGTGTATAAACTGCTTTATTCTTCCATACTATTTTTCCCGTTGTTTTTTGCCTTTTTTCCTCAAAATTGTTTCCTGAAAATCTACTTTTTACAACCACGTGTAACGTAAATACAACGTTATTGTATGATGCCATAGCTCCAACGTGAACATTTGGTCGAGGATTGTAATAAACTTTTTGATAATTCGTTAATATTGTGTTTAAAAACAAGTCAAAAACCAACAATAACGTTGAAAAGCTGAGATTTTAGCCGTTTATTTACGTTTCCCTGCAATGGTTTCGGATTTTTACGCTCCAGTTTATTTTACGTCTGCATGTAGTGAGTCCCAGCTGTCAGTCAAATGCCATTTTTTTTATTTACAGGTTTATTTTAACCCTAGTGTAAACTCCATTCAAGAAACAAACTTATTATTATCTTACAATTGAGAGGCATTTCGGGGATGGTGTACTTATTGTACCAATCAAGAATCAGTCATTTGTTCTTCCAGCTAAATGATGCAGGGCGTTCAATGGGCTTAGATCCTGACCTCGTGAGAGAACTCCACACTAGAGGAGTAATCATACATCGCATACTGTTACCGTGAGATTTCACATAGTAGTGTTCCTATGGATTCAATTGCCATACTTCATTCTCCTCCACAACATCATTTATTTTCCGATGGGGGCTCACTAAACCATTCCTTTGTTGTCTTCCTCTGGGGAAAAACTACACGTTTTTGGGACACTTTGGATAGAGGTCGAATCCTTTTCTTAAATCAACCATTTCCCCTTCCCATGGTCGGATACAAAGGTTTTTGTTGTTGTTTGTTTGTTTGGACGTTTCCAAATTTGTCTGGAAGTAGTAAGGGCCCGTTTACGTAAATCTCGAGTAATGCAATAATACCCCGATGGTTTCGGTTGTTTGATCAGTCCATTATCTGTTTGGTAGGTCTATCCTAAAGCTCAGTCACACAGCCATTTGTTTTTTGCTTAGAAAACAATTCAGACCTGACCCGACTGGTGCCATTGGACAATTTTTCGGAAATCGTGAGCTATTGAGCAGTTTTTTTTTTTCAAGTGTAGGTTGCAAGTCTTGGCCTGTCTGTACAGTGTCTGTAGTTGACCATTATTATTTACTAGAAAACACGCTGTTTCGTTTTTGTTTGTTGTTGTTTGGACGTTTCCAAATTTGTCTGCATTTACGTAAGAAACCGGTGACGTAAATATCGAGTAATTGCAATAATACCCCGATGGCTTTCGGTTGTTGATGATCAGTCATTATTGTTGGTAGGCCTACATAAGGTCAGTCACACAGCCGATTTTGCTTAGAAAACCACTTCCAGACTGCTCCAGAATGGTGCGATTGTCTCCACCAATTTTCGAAAAATCGGGAGCAGTTTTTCTTGTTCATGTGTAGTTCTGTAATGGGTCGGGGCCTCGTTCTGTTTCACTTCGTCTGTAGTCTTACCCATTATTTGCCAGAAACCGCTGAGAATGCTCACGACTGATGCGATTGGCCATTTTCGAAAATCGTGAGTAATTCCTTTTTCGGGTGTAGTTTTGGCCAAGTCTGGAACTGTCATGTTTCAGTCTTTGAAGTCTTGTGTGTCGGGAGCACGTGGCAAATTTGAAAAAATCCGCCAAGATTTTTTTCTTGCAGCTTAAACAAATCGTGGCGGGTTTTTTGGAATCGGGAAGGTAGGCTGAACAAATGAGCGGTTGGGAAGCGTTGGTAGCCGAGGAGTGGTGCGAATCATGAGTGGTTGTGTGTAGGTGGAAAGTGGAGTCGGCAATGAGTCTGCTCCAAGAGGGAGAGAAGAGGAAAATGCAAGCCAACTGGATATGTTGTATCGGCGACTACCTACTGCCTCTAAAACTTGGCGACTTACAGAAGCTTAAGTCGCCGACTTGCAGTTCTTTCTTGACAGCAACTTGTGCTGTCGTGTAAGGTCAGGCGACTGATTGCAGAACCTAAAACCAGTATGACAGGATTGATAGCCTACTGCTCGGCGATTGAGCATCTCTTGTCTTGTAAATGAAAACAAGACTGCAGCCGATTGTGAAAGAAGTGTGGTCCTTGTGTAGTGGGAAGCGGTGGTTGGGTCGATAGCGTAGCCGGGTTGTATCATTGTGAAGGGACCTTTCTGGCGTCACCAACGGCTACCATCGACGAGCAGTCTTGACAGCGACCATGTCACAATTGTGGCCGTCGTTTCAAGGGTCGGCGACTAATCTAATCAGGGGATATGCTGAACAAGTAGTTACAAGACTGGGCGTTCCGCCAATCAAACATGCTGGATCTTGTTGATTCATGATGCTGTCGCCTCCTGCTCGGCGTTTCAGCATTCCTTGACGGGGATACTAGCAGACTAATCGTCCCTAGTCGGGACAAAAATTGTAAATTTTGCAAGTTTGAACAAGACTGTAGCCGATTTTGAAAATAAATGCGGTCTTGTGTAGTTGGGTCGGGAGCTGTCTTCTGTGTGACTATACCTTTAAAGGCTCAGTCACACAGCCGATTTTTTGCTAGAAAATTCCACTTCCAGACTGCTCCAGACTGGTGCCGATTGGCCATTTTTCGAAAATCGTGAGTAATTTTCCTTTTTTTCAGGTGCAGTTTTGGCATGCAAGTCTGGGACTGTCCCCTGTCAATCATCTGCAGTTTTTCTTTTGTGTGGTCGGGAGCACGTGGCAGAGTTGAAAAAAAAACGCCAAGATTTTTTCTTGCAGCTTAAAAAAATCGTGGCGGGTTTGGAATCAGGAAGGTCGGCTTGAACACATGAGCGGTTTGGAAGCGGTAGCTGAGTTGGTCCGCATCATGAGTAGTTGTGTGCAGTTGGGAAGTGGTCGGCAATGCGTCTGCTCCAAGCGGGAGAGAAAATGCAAGCCAACTGGACATGTTAAATCGGCAACTAAACTCGGCGACTACAGAAGATAAGTCGCCGACTTGCAGTCTTGACAGCAACTTGTGCTGTCGTGTTAAGGTCTGCGACAGGTTGGGTCGCGTCGCGGGTTGTCTTCTATGTGACTGTACCTAGCTTTCTTGGCGTCCACACAGTCTTGACAGCGACATGTCACAACTTGTGCCGTCGTTTCAAGGTCGGCGACTAATCGGGGACTGAACAAGTAACGTCGCCAATTAAACATGCTTGATCTTGTTGATTTCATGATGCTCTCGCCTACTGCTAGGCGTTTCAGCGTCCCTTGTCTTGTTGACGACGGGGAAACTCGCAGACTAATCATCCCTGGTCGGGATTAAAAGTGTAAATTTTGCAAGTTTGAACAAGACTGTAGCCGATTTTGAAAAAAAAATGCGGTCTTGTGTAGTCGGGAAGAGGTTGGGTCGGGAGCTGTCTTCTGTGTGACTATACCTTTACCAAAGGGCATTCCCAGAATGTCCAAAAAAATTGAATGCTAAGCTTCCCCGTTAAGAAAATAAGTTACACATCATTTGATTCCACACCACTAAAAAGATTTGTATTGTCACCCTTTGCCTGAATTGTGTTAAAGGAATAAAATAAAGTGACATATCTAAGTTGAAAGTAAAAAAATATTAAAACTGCAACTTTTGGGGTATTTTTTGTGCTGGAAATAAGTTCTAAGATACAATTTAACAAGCTATTGAGATCAGAAGTCTGTGAGGCTTTTTGCTGAGTAATTACAGTGCTTATTTGAACCCTTTACCATAGGAATCTTTGGACTAGTAGAAACCCTAGTTTGAGAGGAGCTCAAAACTCATCGTAGTCTTCGCGCTCCAGTAGCTCGAATTTTGCGTGGTCACCATAGTGTTTTTCCGGAGGGAATGGTATACAGAGGTGAAGAGTTCTAAGAAAAATGATGTCGCTAGGAACTGAGTCGCTTGGTGGTGTGCAACCATTTGTGCCACTTTCCAAGTTCAGTATGTCTGCTATCGATTATCTCTATATTCCCACATCGAAAAGCAGTGAGGGCATGATTGCTTCCCATATCATCAGAGTCGGATATGAAAGAACATTCTCTTGTCTTGTCTCTCGTGGACAGTCTTTCTCTTGTCTCTGGGGCTATGTATATCTAACACGAAGAACATCTCAATATGGTTGGGGATCGATTTCTGGTTCGTTTCATTAATTATTAACATGGTCATTCAGTATATAGCCACTCTTCTACACTTCATGGCTATGTACATGCATAGCCATGTCGATGTCTGGCAGCCTCCGTCAAGTAGTTAACCCATATTATAGGGAATGTCCATCAAAGTGAGAGGGGAGTTGTATCCACGGCTGGCAACCGTCAGTGTTTGCATCCCTGCTGGATCAGTGAGATTATTGCAGATACGGGTATTGGGCATCCTCGTCAGGTTTCCCGGTTGCTTTCTTGCATCACAAATATCATCAAACCTCAGTCTAATGGATGGGTTGGTCCTTGGTTTTAAAGCCTACATCATCAGCCATGGTTCAGTCTCGCATTTCCTGCATTTTCAAGATCTTGCCGATCTCGAGGCCTGGTTCTGCGTCTTGTTGTCTTAACCTCGGTATCCTCGATAACCTCTAAGGGGCCTTTTATTGTCCTCAGCCGTTATGTAAGCCAACTAGTTTCACTGAAGTGTACACGAGCTGAAGATCTCTGGTTCGTTCTCATTCTATCAGGGAACAACAATCAATGGGAATTGATTGTGAATGTCTGCCGATTCCCGTAAATCAATTTTCACGTTCATTCATCACACTCCGTTTGGAGCTTCCGCGGTTGGGAGTATTACCAGAGCTTCGACAGCTAAGGGACATAACAATTAACGGCCCCATAATGCAGTGGGCACACAGCAACCAGGTATGCCATGTCCCATCACGTGCCAGATGGCATACCAGTATGACAGATGGCATTGGATAGCAGCAGATAGTGTATCAAATAAATCGTCCAATGGCGGCGCCTTGTGGTGTCACCAATTTGCTGAGTCACAGACAGAGGCCTGATTCTATCCTGCTGTTTGACTGTGTGGATCTTGTACTGTCCAGTGGCGGATCCAGGATTTGAAAAATGTCAAATTACAGGGGGCTGAAAGGCTGAAACTTATCCAAAAGCTTCCAAAATGGGCTGATTTTGCAAGATTTTGCAGAATTGCCTCTGAGGCGCGCGCCCCCTCCGCCCTCCCTGGATCCGCGCCTGCTGTCCTTCCTGGTCTTAAAGTGAATGCATTATCAATTCCAGGCTCAATTTCGTAAGGTCACTCTTTTTAAGAAAAATTAGTCATCCCACCGCTGCCACCAATGCAACCGGGGGAGGGTGTTCTGGCTTTATTTATAGTCTTCTAGAATGCAACATCGCATGCAATGCAGTAAGTAGGTTGAAAAAAAATAATCATCGTCAAGTGCCAAATACTCACGTATCCTTGATAGATATAAACTCAGGAGGTCAGGTGGTACATTTGAGGGAGATGTCTACACTTCTTGACATACCAAATGACATCAGAAAACGTAGCTCGACACGTCGTAGCCCGGGCGAAGCCCGGGCTACGACCACCCAATATGGAGTGTCTAGTCAGAGCACCTCGGACTACAGAAAACGGTGTTACCTCAGAAATCTCAAATTAAAATTATCCTTATACTCTCAAGCTCAATCTTTTCGAAGAGTTCCTTTCTCTCTCTATCATATTTTATTACAAACTAACAAAAAATGTCTCACGTCTTCCAGTGAAGAAATAATGGAGATTTCTCGCCTTTTATACCCAATTTTGTATTGTTATGATTATCAAAGTCCTCTGTTCCAAAATATACGTATTCTTACTGAGTGTAACTTGCGAATGATCATTATTGGCTAGAAGTTCGGGTCATAACCATTTGTGCATAGGTGAAAATTAGTTCCCAACATGACCAAAGTGTTTTGTACTTAACAAAGACAATGTCTAAATTATTTCACTGGCTTGGCTAATGACATTATTTTACCCAATCTTCCTTCTTTATATCTATGTTTGTGTCTAATGTTGATAAACTAAAGTATACCATTTTTGAAGGGTTTGCTGTCAGTTGGTGTGGTTTGTTTGCATGAAATGGTAAACCATATGATTGTCCCATAATATGACTAAAACTCCTGACATAGCTCGTGAGAAGGTTTGACTAAGCCCCACTGGATCCTACAAATTTAGCGGTCAAGTGTGTTTTGTCTAATAATGACAATGTTTAGACAGACATATTCCTCAACTGGCATTTACAAGAATCTGTGCTGATTTGTATTTTCGCAAAAATAAATGACACCAATGGGTGAAATTTAGGTTTCTGTGTGGAGGTTGAGTTCCGCAATTCGCAGGGTTGCGGAAGAGAGAGAACCCGTGGGCCACTAGACCAAACAAAAGTAAGTAAGGCCAAAAAAAAAAAAAAATTGGCTTTGAGTGTCAGAGATTGACTTTTTTTAGTTGGGCGGGGTCGGTCGCGAAAAACGTTTTTTTTTTTTTTTTTTTTAATGTCCCATAGCAAACTGTATTTGAAACATGTTTGTTGTATATAAGTTAATCAAACACAAAAATCAAGTTGATTCTTACTCAAAATCACTTTGTTTACATTCTGAAACCCAAATAACATGCTAAGAAACTGTTTAAAAACATTCATTTTTTAAAATTTTGGAAAGTAAAATTGAAAAAAAAAAAAAAATTTTTAGGAATTTTCCAAAATTAGGGTCGGTATTCTTTCGCACACCTTAAAAGGAAAAAAAAAAAATTTTTCCTGATTTTTTCAAAATTAGGGTCGGTCGGACGAGGAACAATCACACAATTTTTTTTTTTTTTTTTTGTTTTTGGGCATAATGGAACTTTTTTATTTGGGCGTACTTCGACCCTCACGGTAGAAGCACTTCTGTGTACAATAACCTGTAGCAAGCAGTGTAAATGAATAGAACCACAAGAAATAAGGTTTCGCAAATATTGTAGTAATAAAAATTGTTTCGTTAAAACTATATACTCGATTTAAAACAAGCACACACTTAATGAGAAGCGTCTTTTATCATATTAATATAGATGCATTAAAATCTCATAATTAGTAATTTGAGATTACCATAATTCACAGGGGAAATCCTTCCATATGCTATTGCTATCTACAATCTTGTTCAAAAGTTGGAACCACTTTGTGCATATTTGGGTTCCGCCCCTCATTTCAATGTTGCATGAACACGACACACTTGAAGCATCTAACCCGACACCATATTATTTCAACACGATTGGGAGGGGATGGGGAGGGGGCAGAAAGATTAGTTATAGTTACAATGAGTTTCAAGCCCCTCTATTACACCTTCATAGCTGTCAATATTAAGTGTTCCAAGGACGTATGAACAAGATTGGATCCAAGGGCCCGTCGAAAAAATAATGTAAAAAATTCACAAAAACGCCTTCAAAGCTCGAGCAAATCGAGCACGGTTTAAAGGTAAGAACACCATTTTTGCAGGAAAGGAGATGACCTTAATATTTATCATAGTACCACAAGGTTAAAATCGAATGTTGCTACTGTTCGAAATTTTTAAGATTTAAGTTTGAAATTTAAAAAAATAATAATAATAAATAAATATACAAAAGATGGCAAGTTAAAAGCGTAAAAGAAAAAATTACGAATAAGACCATGACAGAAAGACCACCAGAAACGTGCATCCACACACAGACACACACAACACACATACGCACGCAATCATCCCCGCACACCACATACCACGCACGAGCACACGAGCGATCACCCAAACACACCCCCTAAAAACGAAGATTGTCATATAGCACGTTTTAACAACGAAAAATACTGTGAAAAAACATTGACCAAAAGCACGCCCACAGTAATTCCAGCCACAAGACCGACACGCGCGCGCGAAGAAAGACAAGAAAGAAAGACACACTCACACATACGTACGCACACGCAGAGTGCCACCACACATAAATACGCACACACTGACACACACAAAATATTACGTGCCACATCACACGCACGCGCACACACACCTAAAACACAACATTGTCATACACGCACCACGTTTTGGCTCGGAGATCAAAGCAGAATGTGAGATAAATAAAAAATGAGAATTTTATTTTAATTTTTTCCATTTTGCATTTGGTACTCTGAGGAGTTGAGGGCTTCGGCATTAAGAAACAATGCCTGTAAGACATAGTAGTAGAATATTTCAAGTTTTTGAACAATAAAAACCAAAAAAACTCCACCCGCAGAACGGTTTTGCCGAATTTGTTTTATAAATCCATTAGTGTGGGGGACAAATATATGTGGAGGGATAACAACACGCCGCCATTAATGAAAAAAATTAATGCGATTGATCCTTAAAGCTCTGGTCATAAGGAGTTGCTCTTTTTTACTATGCGCACTGCCACTTAACGGCTTAAAGGTGGGTGAACTGATCGAGAACCTCGCCACCACCACACTATTCCATCACATAGAGAGAGTCTGCATATCAAGAAGAAAGTTCAACTTCAAAGTTCGGGCAGGATATATATAGAGAGATATTTTAAGATATATATATTATATATATATTATATATATCTATAGATATATATATATATAGATATATATATATATATATAATATATGGAAGATAGAAGTAACATATCAAGGAGAAAAAAAAAAAAAAAAAAAATAAAAAAATATATTGTCACGGTGGAAAGTGGATTCGAAACCATTAAACATGGATTAATAGAACAGCGTAAAACTTCACTAGGACCAGAGTAACACCTCGATGAAACGAAGACAATCAAAAAATCTTATGCCATTCTTGCAGATTTGTCATCTTCAAACGTCAGTTAAATGACCAATGTCAAGCCTTTATGATTGCTAAGCTTTCGGGTCAACAACGGGTAACACGACATTAATAGAGATGTAAATACTCAGAAGATTTAAAATAGGACTCGAAATCGATGACAATTGCATCGGGGGCTCCCGAATATGTAAAAGAATATATATGTATTTTTTTTAATTTTTATTGGTAGGACCGTTGATTACCCAAGATCTTGATCGATAGCCCATTTAATAGGGGCTTAAGTTACAATCGAAACACATACAACGTGTAGTGTGAGTTGGCAAAATCCATTGGCTTGTAATTCATTGCTTCAATGAAGTTCTTAAGTTCGAATCCATATTGTGTTATTTTTGCTTTTCAACCAAATTCATATCGTTAATAAGTTAAGATACACTATTTTTCTAAATCCATTTAGAACCTTTTAAATTTCGTATTGCTTTCACAGTTTCGTCTGAGATCTGATAGAACACCGTAAGCTCTCTAATACATACCTACCCCCCCCACACACACACCTTTTTTTTTTTTTTTTTAATATAAATTGTGATGCTATATGCAAAAACGATGTATTTTGATTTATGTAAGTTATAGAAAGTAAGTTTTATCTTCATACTAGTTGATTGATTCACGTCAGTATTTGATCCTTCCCTTTGGCTCTCTAATCATTTCTAGTCATGTTATTCATACTTGACGGCCTTCCCACACTCACACCGTGCGCACAAAACTAATACACGTACGCCAATGTGTGTCATGTGCGTTTTAGCGTGTTGTGGTGCTTAGGGGTGGTATATATGTGCTGACGTCTATTATAATGCTTATTTTTAGTTGTAACATTTTTGTTACATAAAGTTCCTTTAAAAATGATGAGATTTTAAAATCAACTGAATAAATGCAGGTAACTGCCCAGAAATTATGATTCTTATTTACAAAAATGTTTATAGTATCATTTGAAGGATGATACATCTTCTTTCTCCTGAAAAAATCATGTTCTTAATTAAAGCAGTTTTTGTGTTATGAGCGTTTGGTAAAATCGGTCATGATTTTTTGGCCGTTGGGAACCAAATTTTGGTTCAAAATTGTTTGGAACACTTTGTGCATATTGGTTCCCGCCCCCTCATTTCAATTGTGCATGCGCACGACCCACTTGAAGCAATCTCGCACCTATTATTTCAACACTTATGGGAGGGGATGGGAATGGGGGAAAAGATAGTTACAGTTGCATGCGTTCAAGCATATTATCATTCCTAGGCTGTCATATTTTAAACAGGTTGTGTTCCAAGGACCTTATGAACAAGATTGTAGTTCCACAACAGTCAGTGACGACAAGTGGCAATACTTAGCAACCATTACATCAACATGTGGAAACCAACTGTAGATGATATTTGTTTATTCTAGCCCTTTTTTTGCAAATCACTGTCGATGATTGTATTATAAGGATATTAGCAACAACTGGGTGAGTAACTCTTATCAGAGTTGTATTGTGAGTTCGGTAAATCTGCTGCTACACGTTTTAAGTACCGTACACTGTTAGGCAAACCTAAAATAGAGCCCGGTCCTATAAAGAAAAGTCATTCCGGTAGTTAAAGAATGCAAAGTTCTTGATGCTCGTTATAATTTAGGTTGCCATTGCGAACTAGCCAAAAGGAAAATTGTGTCCAGATGGGCTGTGGCAGAGTGGGTCAGTCGGTCAGATTTTTTTATTTTTTTTTACCATTGTCGTGTAATAAATAATATGATATTGCATCACATTAAGATTTAGCCCGGAGGAGGTCGGAACGATCAGAAAAATAGAAATATATCAAACAAATTCAAAATATGTTGGTAGAAAGAATATATAATTTGTAGTAGTAGGAGATGGTTTGCTTACTTAAACTAGGACTAGAAATAACAAAGTATATTATAGTAAAAAATGTTTTGTCCTTAAACTAACTGACTTTTAAGCACAGGATGACCAAAAATTGTGACCACCCGCTGGCAAACTGCACTGAACTATTGAGCTCACTGAAAGATGACTGGGGTTTTGTCAAAGATGGTCTTAGGTTTGTGAGGATGAGTGAACAGAGGATACATTGCCAAGGATTGGTCAACCACAATGAGTGGGCATTTTCTTTGGCATGGGTCAGGGAACAGAGCACAGTAAACTAACATCCACACAGCAAGGTTAATGCAGTTTAATTGCACCCAATAAGGGTTTTTGTTTTGTGCTAAAAGTGGAAAATTAATAGATTTTTACCAGGTATTGTTGAACCAGCGGGCACCACAAAAAACTACTCAAGTTTGAATAGAGGCTGAATGTCGCCACCCATTAATGGGAATGGATTGTCTGGGTGTTCCTACCCGAGGGGTTGCTCTGCTGGCTTTTTCCGCTAAAGCCTACGATATTATTTAGCCCTAGTTCTGTAGGATAAAACTTCAACATTATGTCTTAACATGGTGTCATAATGGATGACAAATGTTTAAAGACATAATTGTGAAGTTATGCTTAGCAGAACGAACGATAGCCCCAATCTCTTCCTCTACATAAAGCCAGAGAGCGGCAGTTCATTCATAAACTGGGATCCACTGTCCACCAATGTCTGCACTAAGTCAAGAATTTGGTTTTTTTTATACTTAGAGTACTCTATGCTACGAAAGACGTTGCATATGAAAACTTTGATGTCGTAGCATTCTATAATTCGATTTAAAAAAAAAAAAAACATAGATAAAACCCAGTCGTCTCCCACTTCGGGTTGGACGTAATTTATGGTAATCAGCAAAAATAAAGCCGAGCTTGTGGGCCATTTTTAAAGAAAGAAGAAATAACTGCGGAACAATCCAGGGGGTGAGGCTATATGTTGAAAGGCACTATCAATGATTTGCTAAATCAGAAAATAAAAAAATCATCAAAATCAGATTTTGCATGTCTTGGAACAAGTAGAGGTATCATTTTATTCAATGGTTAGTAGGGGCGGAAAACAGCGTCCGTCCTGCTTGTTCGTTGTATTTTGGTATCACCAAAAAATAGGGTATATGGTGTTGTGTTAGGTGTTTTTGCAGGGATTTTTGACTTCCATTTTGATTGTAATAAACGCCCCCATTTTGAAAAGATTACACTGCCCCGGGTGTTTATTAGGAACAAAATGGTACCATGGGGCATGTGTATGTAGTAGTTAAATATAATGTATAAGAATTGACAAGGTTACAAATCTATACCAAAAAAAAAAATGTAATGATGGGTCATTTTCTATTGTAAATAATACAAAGGTGTGGTTAAGAATGTTGTTGTCACTGGAATGATGTTACTTTATAGGATTACGGATTATGATGATCTGGTTTTTGTTATTTTTTATTTCTGTTTGCCTTCTGAAGGAAAACACCCAGCCGGTACTCTAACTAACGGCAATTCAATTCAGGGATCTCCGAGGGGTAGATGCCCAGCCGGTTTACTATCGGCAATCCACATTATGGTGAGACTCTCCGAGGGATAAATGCCCAGCCAGCACGTATTGGCATTAGATCTTCTGAGGGGTAAATGCCAGACGGCAATAATTGGCAGTGAACCCTTTTCTTTTCCACTAGATACACAGCCAGTAATAATCAACACTGAAAAAAATTGCGATTGCCCATAAGTTCCACTCGGCACGGGTTAGGGTTAATAACCAAATTAAAAAAACCAAAAAAGGGGAAATTTTTAAATTAAATCTATCAGTTGATATTGATGATTTTTTTTACATGCAGTGTGGCCTTAATTTAAAAATTCCTCAAACACGACAATTTGCATCTTCCGTAACATGCCATACATAAGTCATGCTGTACAGCGCACTTATTTTGAAATGAAACCTCATTTGGTTTACTTGGCTAGCTTATATGGGAACAGAAGACATGGGAGACTTTAAAAGATTGGAAAAGACTGACCGGCATCTGGAAGTCACGATTGGACTGTAACTTGTTTAGACAAGAAGGTCCTCAGTCTCAGCCGCAGTCAACAGTACCAGAGGAAAGTGGAGATCGAGTAGAAGGAAACCATTATGTGCCAGGTGCTGACAGCAACATTTTAATCTCAAATAGACTTTTTGTGTTATGTTGTACACGTGTTAAGTACAGTTTGATATGTGGGCAAATGAAGTTGTCCAACTATGACAAAAAATAGCTGGAAGCCTTGAACTTCAAAAAATTTAGCTATTTACCATTTGCAAGTTTGTATAGTGCTTTTATCTTCCTCGAGTCGGTACGCATCAGGATGAAATGTAATAGTCGCAGCATTAAATTGTGAGTTCGAATTCAAGGCGCGTATATACGCACAAGCGCACATTAAAGCCGGGTGCAAAAATATACACACAAAACAACTGCCTAAACGCTTTGACGTCACTGACTAAAGGAGGTAAATGGAGTATATTAGTTGTTTACAGAGATGTAACTTTTCCGGAAATTTCCAGATTTCTCGGTTTTTGGCCATAAATAAGAAAAATTCCGGAAATGTAAAAAAAAAAAATTCTTTTTTTCAATTTCAGAGATCAAAGTGTTAATGATAAAGGTAAAACTGCATCAAAATCCAAAGTTTTAAGTAGCAATATACATTCTCCGGAGCTTCTCCGGATGCTACACTAAAATTTTGCCTTCCTGTCGGTTCAAATTTTGGATTTTCAGGAAATGGGATGACTACTCTGTTACATCTCTGTGTGTAGCAAACATACAAAATTACAAATTTCTTCCAGAGTAGATCAGATCTGCATGTAAGCTCATACTCACACACTATACTTAGGCCAGTGGTTTGACTGATATGAAAATCTCAATTTTTTACTAGTCTGGGATGATGCTGTTGATCAACAAATGCCCCTTTTAAATACAACTTTTACAAAAATATGATCGAACCTGTACATAATATCAGGCGCAATTATACGACACTAAGACCTATAGGCCAGTGGCTCAGATGGCCAAACAAATATCTGAACTTATTCAGTAACCTTCAGTAAGTTGGGGGAAGAGGCTCTGGATCCTACCCCTTTTAGAATCTGCATCAAAAGTAAAGGTAAAATGATTTGAAGGTAGTGAATATGAAGAGTATCTACAAGTTAAACATACCTGAACAGAAGGATTTATTTTTACCAATCAATTGGCATGTCCAGTCGGGAGGGGGCTTTGGGTGCTTGAACCCTGGGCTCGAACACTCCAACTTTTGCCAAGAAGAAGCAAAATCAGCTTATTTTTGGTCTGAATTAGTGCTCAGTCCCCCAGGTTGCACTCTCAGCCCCAGCAAGTTCCCCCTCTGGCTCGAAAAAGCGGGACGTTATGGACCAAAATATGCGTTTTCATCCCTCTTCCTTGAGAATTTAGACCAATTTCAGCCTATAAATTTCGGCAAAATTAAAGTAAATTCGGCGATTTTCACGCGCTATGCGCACATTTCGTCAAGTTCCGACTTTATTGGAGCAGGCACTGGGACGACTGACGAATTTTGCCCCCGCTAGCGGGACGACTTGGAAATTTTGCTCCCTCTGGCTCAACTGCCTTGGTACGCCACTGGCCCCAGATTTGTAAATTTCTGGCAGTGCCCTTGTCGTCTTTTTATTTTTATCACCCTGGCTTGAAAAGCAGAGGGGGATATTGTGAGGGTGCGCATGTCCGTATGTGTATGTATGTACATGTGTATGTGTGTTCCAGTTTGGTTAGGTTTTCGTTTTTTCGTGTCTCCTTCAAAAAGTTTATGTCAGATTTAAACCAGACTTGGGGTGAAGGTGCAATAGGGGTTCCTTCATATGTGGATGATGTCAAAGGTCATGGACCAAGGTCAAAGGTCAACTGAGGTCATGTTCCTGTTTGGTTAGTTTTTGTTTTTCTGGTTGTCTTTGAAAAGTTGAAGTCCGATTACAACCTAACTTGGGTCGAAGGTGCTATACGGGTTCCTTCATATGTTGTTGAGGTCAAAGGTCACATACCAAGGTCAAAGGTCATCTGCGGTCATTTTCCCCTTTGGTTAGGCTTTCATTTTTCAGAAACTGCTATATTTCTAGATATTATTCCATGAGAACAATTTATTGAATTTTGATGCCCTGCAACTGACAACTGTGC
>JAMKCH010018879.1:0-23351 GCA_023653785.1 Ophioderma brevispina
TTTTGTCGACCACGATTAATTTGACACAGTAATTACTCTATGGGGCTTACAACATTACTCTTTAGCTCTCACATCTTTACAGATGGTTTGGAGTGAAGTACAATCTATCAAGATGAAAACTTTTTATATTATTTATTTATATCGGGCCATCCCCCGTTAACCTTTGTTTTCAAAGTGGTAATGGATATGTAGTACGTGTATCGAACTGCCGAGGTGAGTGCGGCAAAGTGCGGAACCCTTGGAATATTCACTTTCCAAACACATTTCTCATGGCAAATTTTATGGAACATTTATGGTATAATGCATTACTCACCGTTTTGGCAAAGAAAATCACGTTTTTTCCTGATGTAGTCCACAGCAGCCATGTGCCGCATAAGCGATGCGGATATGGGTTCGGGCGAAACTTTGGAGTATTTATTTCAAGACATATAGAAATTTTCAAACTTATAGTTTGGACCCATATTTAAAAATTGTCAAGTTATTTATAAAAAATATATAGGCCTGCTTTGATAACAGACTGAAAACCTGGTTAAGGCTCATTTGTGAAGAAACACATCAAGGTTGGTGCATGGGCCGTTTCATGGCATGCGTAAGTATACAAGATTGGTCGCAACGTTCAATATAATGTGTTCGTAATTCTCAAACAAAGAAGCCCACACTTATTAAGTGTTAATTAAACCGCGCGTACGCGGAGAAAATTAAACATTTTATGGGTTACTTAGAGTATTTTTTCCACGTAAGTACCATGTAGGTTTTTTTATTTCCTGTAAGTCCACAGGTAAGTTTTTTTAACCTTTAATAATGTGCGGGTAAATTTTTTTTTATTTTTTTTAAATGGAAGCGGGATTTTTTTTTGCCATATGTGGGTGATTTTTTTTTTTTTAGAAAACTTTCCAACCCCTCACCCGCCCTGAGTCAAAATGGTGCGCCCTTGGAGCCAGCACTGGAAAAAGACGTCATGTCGTGGAGTTGACTCGAGTTTAATGGCTTTCGCGAAGCAGGTTTGCGTGCGATGCTGGTGATCAACGATCGAAAATGACAATGAGACGAGATCAAGTGGGGGCCGGGCAATAATGAAGATCCATTTCAGAGTAAATCTTGGCAATCACAGATTCAATCTTAACATATTCCGATCGTGAATGGGCGGTCACAGACTAAGGACTGAGGCATCTATTGGCCGATTACGGTCAATCATAGCAATGAAAACAAGACACGATCCTAGCCGGTGCATTCTGGACATGAAGCGTTTGTCAATCCTTGGAATGGCATATTGCAAAATGCTATTAATTGGGCAGTTACCCTGTCGGGATTTGATAAATGCAGGCAGATCTCCCGACTTGCATCATCCAAAATACTTTTATACTTCTTTGTAACTGGCTAAGGGGTACTGCGACATGTTACGCTTCAGGGTTGATTTAACATTAACACGTCACTTCCTATCTGACATGATCTTTTGCTAATATTTTTATTTATCGGAACTCATAAGTTAATGCAGCAATTTAAAAACAAAAAGCACATTAGTCTTTGACGTTAATGGGATTTATTGTATGACGTCAATTTTAGGTGTGCCCTTCATCCACACGCTCGCAAGGAACGAGGCAAACACAAGATACATTTTGGACTCCTTCACTCAGCCATCGCGAAGTCGAAGCTGGAGTGACCAATGGTAACACGTAAAACGTCTCATGTAAACTACTTACGCTGTTTCAGCATCCCATACTTCATAAAGAGCCTCATAACGAATGCAAAATACCTCTGCCTCGCGACGGGTTTGAGGTCCCAAAGTTTACCAGATGGTCAAACAGTATCATTCCACCGTTCCCTTAAAAAATTCCAAACATCATACAACATTACTTAAATTAAAATTTTTCACGGTGAATCGCAACTTATTAATTATTTAGCTGGTGTCACTTTCGGAAGGGGGCATGTCAGCTTTCCCTCCGAGCATGCTTTGGTCACATTACCCCACCCCCCCGGAAATAATCCGTTTGTTTCCCACGCGTATTTTACCGTAAGTAAGGACCTTTTTCTTTTTTTTAACCGGTTAGACTGAGATGAATCTGAATTTATACTAAGCAATCTTAAAGTATTAGAAGCATACCATGAAATTCTGTAAATAACCATATACAGCGTTTGAAAGTCTCATTTATTAAATAAAAAACCAATAAAGTAACAAACATTAAAACGTGACAACAGTTTTGACAAATTGATTGAATTATTTATTCACACTAACTACATCTGTGGAAATTTTACGAAATTTCGAAATTCATTGCGGACAAATATGAGTTTTTCTTAAAAATCTACTTTTATACGTCTTCTATGGAAATGGGTATATGAGGGCGCTTACATAGAAATCTTATGACCATTGTAGACCTATATGGCAAAATTCCGAATGGATTTTTGTGATTTTCGAGGGGTATTAGCTCTTGCATGTCGCTATTAGTCAGTTGTCAATTTGTGTCGCCACTGCACTGATCTTTTTCTTAAATGTGCTAAAAATTAAGAGACTATTTACTGGTGATGCGAGTCTTCCTTTCCCAGGTGCTCTCTTAAATCCTTAGAGACGTTTCAAGAGGTGAGGGACCTTGCTTACGAAACTCTCTCTAGATTAAGGCGGTTAGGGCTCGTCGGCATTATGGGCTTCACTTAGAAACGAAGGCTCCGCTTGCAATGCTCCGCCACGTGGTTCTCTGATGGTTGGGCGAGAATCCTGTGAACAAAGCCGGTATAGGAGGCATTTTTTTAACGCTGCAATTAAAGTTTTGCATGGGTGATATCTTTCCCATTTACAGGCACGGTAGCACAGAGCGAGTGCCGTCGATTCTTCGGGTATGTGGGCGAGCACCCCATCGTGTGTCAGTGAGTTTGTTCATTCAAGGATGTATTTCGTGAACATACTTTACTCTTGGTCTTCTTGATGTGTGGTCTTATAAGGAGAGTGCGATCCAAGGTAACAACTGGGACAGGAGATACCCCGGTGCCTAGGCTAGGGTGTGTCCGATCGAGACCAGTTTACAATTAAGTGACCGTTTGGCTTCACGGGAGTTAAAGGAAAGCAAAAACTGGGTCTGGATGGATTTGCACGTCTCCAATAAGGAGTGAGTGCAACTGTAAAGTCTGAATCTTGTTGCGCTAATCAACTCGTCTGCCATAGATTAAAAACGATGCTCTGCAGTCTTCGATATGTGTTGCGTTAGGTTGGAGTATACAGAGAAAAATTGTTATGTAAAAAGACACAAGCTGTGAAAAAATCGAACTCTATAATAATTGAATAAACATTTTTACCTTAAACTAAGCAAACTTTACCTAATTAAGTAAATTTTTTAGTACAATTTTAACCTAAATTAAGAAAATTTTAAATAATTATGAAGAGTTTATTTTTTACATAGTTTGTGTATTGTTTATGAGGTCTCGTAGACGGCTAAGGTCAGAAATACCTTTCAAACACAAATAAATGAGGCATTGTGCCACAATGATCTAAATTATATATAAAAACAGTTTTAATGTCTTTACTGATTTGGTTCAGGAATTTGGTATGTCCAAAACAAAATTACATATAATTTAACACCAATTTCAAGCGTTATTATACTTATAAGAGTTCTAGTATCCTTATGTTGAAGGCGTTGCAGTAGTTCAACGATGAGTAGTCCTCACAGCGAAAGACTCCAAAATGACCCCCCCAACCAGTATGCAAAGTTCACATAAATTTAACCTCTTCAGGTAGTATAGTTATATTCCATGGAATCTTCTCAGTCCAGAAGATAACTTTTGTCCAGTAGTTTTCAAGTACGACAGGTTAAATTAAGTCCTCGACGACATAATTCCACAGTATATCAGTCAAGATAATCACCACGATTTCTAGTGGATGCTGGCAGAGTCCTTCCAGTGATCGTATTTAAATACTCAAAGATAGATTCCCCTGTTCAACAAATAATCATTACATTCTCCTCATGCATAAACATAAACCTTACCACTAGGTGACCAATCGGAATTCATCACACGAATTACATCACTGCATATATATAATCTATAGGGGAATTCCCAGATTTGCAATGTTTTGACTTTTAGAATGCAAAAAAGGCTGACTCAGTTATAAGTTTATATCTTGGGGAAGTCCCCACTTCCCTTATTGGGCAATCTATCTAACATGGTTGCATCTGGCATAAAACAAACTTATTGGGAAATTCCACTTTGCTCTCTTTATAGTAAAAAAAATACTTTTCCCGGGAGAAATCTTTTCTGAAATAAATGGAGAGAAAAAATATTTCAATCAAAAGTTTGAAGTGGTTAATTATAACAGTATTCAAACAGTTCAAACAGGTTTCAGCACATAAAGGGAAAAATTCACCTTGAATTCGTCTTCACAGAAGATGTCCTGAGGGGTGGTGATGGACTGGCTTTGTTCTTTGACCTCTGTTGACCTGGGTCTAATCAGGACATGATATAGGATGCAAATCCAGACACTGGTCGACGATTTAATTCAGGGATTTTCCTCTTTATGTGAATTGCCTCCCCGCACCAAAAGGGAAAAATTCTCTATCCTCTTTGTCCAGGATTTTGGTCGCCGTTGCAATCGATGTTATGATACTATTCAGTTTGTATTCGGCGACAGCCGAAGGCTTGCGGCTGGGTGCGGTAGACTTATGTTGTTTAAGTCTCTCCCCTAATTGTCTGCCAGTCTGGCCAATGTAACTGTGGGGCACTCACCACAACAAGTTGTTACACCCACACCCGATCTCCCGATCATCCTCATATAAGGTCCTTATTCGACCCCAAGGTAAAACAGAGGTCAACAGAAGAGCAAGTCCATCACAACCTTCAGGACATCTGATGAAGATGTGGTTTTACAAGTCAAATAGTCAAGGTTAGGTGAATTAGGGTAAGTGCGGGGGGAATCAAAATAGTTTCCAAATTGTGGGACAGATAGAAATCGTGGTGATTTAATCTTGGAGTGATATTACGTGATTATTATCGTCGAGGGATATGTACCTGTCGTCTCTTGAACTGCTGGACAAGTTAACTTCAGGACTGAGAAGATTCCATGGAATATAACATGAGGCTATTATAAACGTGACTTTGCATGCTGTGATATAATATATATATATAAAGATATATATATATATATATTATATATATATATATATTTTATTATATGGAAATAATGATGAAATAACAAGAAATATAATAGAGCAATAGGAAGAAACATACATATTAAACGATGAGTCTTTAAATATTTCTTTAAAATGGCAAGTTTGTTTGTGCTTCCTGCATGTTACGTGGAAGGTTTGTTTCCAACCCGCTGCCGAATGAATGAACGCATTTCGCCGACGGTTGTATGTGTGAATGGTATAGCAAGCCGTGTGGTGGCAGCAGCAGAACGACGTTGTCGTGCAGAATTGTATTTATTAATGTCCGATTGAAGGTAAGATGGTGCAAGGCCATTTATACAACTATAAATGATGGTGAGTATTTTGAAGTTGACGCGCTCTTTGCGGTAACCAGTGAAGGTCACTATATAAGGAGTGATGTTTTTTCAATAATACGACGCAATATTAAATCTTCACCTTTCATCAATTCAATTACAACAGTTATAAAAAGATACACGTCATACACTGATGAACCAGATCATCACCCATCCATGTATACAATAAGATAAAACAATTAATTGCAACAATGCACATATAAAATACGCATCTACAAAAGATATACTGTTAACTTTCTAATTATATTATAATTACATAATAAACATCATACACTGATGACAAAGTTCATCACCCCTCCATGTATCAAGCAAAAATTTCAACTTAAATATATCATCAACAATTACATCAGAACACGCAAACATGAGATCCTTTTAAAAGAACGGATAAATCAATAATGAAACATTAAGGCAAATGCAGGTTAAATAGATGTCCTCACATAATGTATTATGAAAAATTTTTAACTTGGTAAGTCCCTTTGAGCAGTATACCCAACTGATACAAATTTTAAGCTCCTTAACTATACAAGTCCATACTAATTAACACATTATGATTTTAACACTTTTAAGTACATCTAAATACAATCATACAATTGGCACACATAATTATTACTATCTTAAACTTAATCTTAAATCCTAAATACAACCCGTTTGTTCAAATAACAGACGAGTTGCCCCTTTTAGTCACCCTTACGACATTCAGGGGAGCACATCGGGCCAATTCTTAACCCCGAACCCGCAGGGGGCTCTGTGTACTGGTTGAGTTTTGGTGTGAGGTGTTTCGCCTATCACAGAAGTATACGGTTGAGCAAGAGACATTCAAAGAGCTTGTAGCCTTGTAGGTATGACTGAGGAATGATATTGGTTCTATTGTATAGCTCTTGGGAGTAGATGGATCTTTCCCAGGCTTTAGGAGTGCCACAACATGTGGTTTCCTCCAGATCTTTGGGAATCTGTAGGAAATAAAGCAGCCATTGTAGAGCTCAAGAAGCCACTCCTATGCTACGTGCCGAGGTTTTCAGCGCTCTGTTGAATGTTATCAATTCTACTGCTACTTTTTGGTTGAATTTATATATAGCAATACCGGATTCCAATTCATCCTGTCAAGGGGCGAGTGAAACCAGGGTCGCACTAAACATCTTTTCTTTCTTCTGCACTTGCCATTTTAAAAGCAGTTGGTGGGCAACTGGTTGGGTGTGACATAGACTTGACATTTGGCTGTTGTGGAGGTTCTGTTTGGATCCCTTCGCAAGCTTTGGATGGTAGACCATGCTTTCTTGCTGTTATGGGTCATATCGGTGGATTCAATTAAGGAAAGGGCGGTCTACGGCACTTTTAAAAATTGCCTATTCAAAATGGACAAGATATCTTGTCGGAGGGACACTTAGCAGAAATATTGTCAAAATCGTCAAAGGTCAGATGCAAATTCAAAGGCCTCCACACAAAAATGTATTGAAAATATGTGTAGCTGGCCATGTGTAAAAACTTTTAATATTCGTCGTAGTGAACATGTGAGTTGGCATTTGACCTTGGACAATTATGAACATGAATTCTATTAAGTGTCACTCGAAGTCCATGAATGGGCAAGGGCAGCCTAAACATAGTTCATTCCTGAAGACACCCATTTTGCTGAGCTACCTTATTGGCCCAGTAATATGAATAACCGTCGCAAAAGCCTGTGTAATAATTTACCTGAGAATTCAAATGTCTTGATTCAGCCCACTCCGGCTTTGTCTCGTTTGTTAAATTCAAGATAGGACAACCGGTCTCATCATGGTCAGTGTTGTTAACTAGAATTCAAATTAGTCTCAGGATACACGCTCAACAGACAACAAACGTCAAATAAATGATTGAATCCACGTAATTGAAGTAACGTGCAAAACTCTTCCTACAGCAACCCTAACCAAATGAGACGTTGTAAGACAGCTAATTAATATAAACCAAAAGGGTACTTTTACGTTGGACATTTAGATTGCCTATGCAAGGGCACCCTTTCACTAATAGTTAAGGGTAATCCTAGTTAATATGCGGGGTGTTTGTAAATAACATATATCTCACCTAATGTGAATATCAGCAGAATGCCTCAATATCTTTACTTTCTGCAAAGAACATTCACTCGCTTAAGTAACGCCGAGGTGCATTGCTTTCCGTTTTCCCCCTTATCCACGGATTCCCATTTCATGTCACGGCGGCCACTAGTCAAATGACTCCCCCAAATGAAGAAGGGTATGGTCTAATGTTTTAATGGCAATAAAGTGATATCTAAGTGTAAAAGCCGCGATTAATGGTAAGTTTTTATTTGAAACACTTTTTTCAAGATGTGACCATATTGTGGTCTATAAATATAACATAGACAATTAAACCTCAAAAGGTTGTCGCCGATGTCTGTTCCTTCATATGGTATGAGTAATTCAACTCCTCCAGAAACTGTTACTTATCAGTTAAATTATTTGTTTCAATGCCTGTTATTTTGTGATGAGGACTAAAAGGCATCGATTGTTGAAATTGTGACTGGAATTTTGTGTTAAATAGCGTCCACATTTATGCCTGGCAGTCAATAAATAGACCGATTTCTACGGACCTGATTGCCTTCGCTGAACCCCTCATTTTAATGTGAATCCCGTGAAAGAGCCCAACTGACTACTTGATTAAAACGTCTGTAGTTCGGTCTATACTAACCGATGTGAATGAATTTTGCAGCAAATTATTGATATGAACTAAGCTTTCAATGATACATACACGTTACATTTAAAACTCCTCAAAGAAATAAGTTCCCCCCCCTTGAAAAATTGGACCTAACTAACAATTAGGGCCCCTAAGTTGATTTAAAGTTTAAAATGTGCCCTGTCTTTTACTCAGTCAAAGGCATTACTTTTTTGGGACCATGCCATTCAATATTCGCAGTTATGCATTCCTGTGCAAACTTTAGGCCTATATTTTAATTCACAAGACAAGACTTTTTGCTACAGTGTTTAAAATTGTCAAGGACAATGTTCAGCCCGTGGGGTGACTTTTGCAATTGATGCGAGGAACCCCTATGACAAACCCTGTTACTAAGACAACAATGAAATGAGCCCTACATCACAGACACTGGTTCAAATTCCTTCAAAAGGCATCCCTGAGGTGGTAGTCAAATGAATGTGTTATTGATGCAAGATGTTTAGTTCATTTGGAATACACACCTGTCTTGTCTTTTCCTGTGCCAGTAGTAAATTAAGAAATTTCCCATGCTAAATGCCTCAAATGCGTGAATTAGAGAGGGCAAGAGCGACATCCTTTCTGGTGAAGGTGTGGCAGTTAAAGAAGTTGCGCGAAGATTCAATGTGTTTCCCAAACAATAAGCATAAAACAAATTCTAAATTTTGCCCCCGAGTGGTCGGCCAAGAACCACAACTGTTCGACAAGACATTGTGAACAAAGCAGAGACACGCAGGACATTAACTGGTAAGTTCATTTCTTCTTTGTTAAAACTTATTTAAATTTATCTGCAATTAACACTTTTCATACCGATGTTCAAACGGATCAAATTAAATTAAGTAGACCTATGATGGCTTATCAGAATTGTGAATTTTTATCATCAAAACAACTGCAATCATCAACTTGCCAATGTAAACAATCAGGTTTTAAGGACTGTTTTGTATTTGACTTTCGTTCCAGCCAACAATCAACAAGCGTACATTTAATTTTACCTCATTTTATCTTGGATGTCATCCAGAGACATGTCACAGTATAGTGAAATCCCTATGCATGGAAAGTGCAACTTTTTTTCGTGCATCAATTTTCATAGTTGATTAATTGATTTTCGTGTGAAGGGTGAATTTGCCGTTCCAAAGATGCACATTGAATAGTAAAAGATCAGGGCACATTTTGCACTTTAAATCACTTAGGGGGCCCGATAATTTTGTAGTTACGTCCCATTATTTATCAAGGGGGGACTTATTTCTTTTGAGGAGTTTATTTCTTCATGATTCAAAATGGCCAACCAATCAGAGTCAAGTTTTTTTTAATTCACCCTGTATATGGAAATTGGGATGTGCCTTTTTTGAGCGCTTGATGTGGGCTACTTATCTTCCCCATGAGGCACCACGATATAACGTCGCAATTTAATGCCACACCACATCTCTTGCAAATTGCAATCATGGCAAAATTGCAATGAATGGGAACTGCGATCTCAGTAACAGACACAAAAAAACCAGAAGTGCTTACGGGGTGTAGCTATTTTTTGCAGACAATTTGGGATAGGGAAATTGCATCTAATGTATAAAATTGGGCGAAGTCGGATTTTTACTCATCCACGCAAGGAACAACAGAGCACCATGTATGGGTAAATCTTTCGTGCCATAATTCGATAGGTAAACGCCTGATCTACATAAAGGTATACTTAAGAAAGAAATGATCAGTTAGGAATTAAAACAACATAAAATGGAAGAGTGCTTTTTTTGATTCCCGTCTTTAAATGATTTAGGCCATTTTAAACGATTTTGCCTAAACACACACTTGATCGACGTTCTTCAAAGGTGATTTCATAGACTTGCTCTTACAGTGTATGGTACAAAAGATTGTTCACCAAAGCATAGCAGGCGGCCTCCAGGGGGGTGTGGTGGGACCCCCCCAGCGATCTCAAGAAAGAGAAGAAAAAAATGGAGAGAGAGAGAAGTGAAAGAGAGAAAGGGGGGAGGAAGAAGAAGAGGGAAGGGAAAGAGAGGGTAATAGAAAAGAAAGAGAGAAAGGGTGAAGAAGGAATGAACACAATTGATAACGACATCAGAACGCATGAGATTAACTCCAACTTAGCATATCTCCAAATATCACAAATATTTGGCTTCCCCGCAAGCAATTAGTTTTGTTTTCCAAGCCTAACAACGGTAATCATGAATTTTTAATGGTTGCCAACAATACTTGTGATCAAAATTGTAAAATAAATTTGAAAACCTGAGGGAGTCATTGCCATTCCCCAGTTTGGTCGACCAGTATAAGGGGATTTTTCAGTCGGGAGCTGATGGTCAAGCAAAAAATGATAGGGATCGTTTCCCTAGCCCCCAGCACAATAACCTTATCGGTCTACTGGCTGAAATTTGAATTGATTACTATACTTAACCCTTTCAAAACTACCTTTATTCTAGCTAATCCAAGAGCTTCCGGGTGCTCCGCCCCCTGGCCTCCGGCAGGGGGCCTACTCCATTCACCGCTCCGTTAAAGACTTGGCGCAAGCTATAATGTTAATGTTTCCCTTCGGCGGTACAAGCTAATACTGCCCGTATCAGTGGAGGCTAAAAGTTAGAAACCAGTCTTTCTTTGAATGGTTTCCATTTAACCCATAAACAAAAAAGTTAAAAAGTAATAACATTGAGTTCTGAAGTCTGAATCCAAGAGCTTTTCCGGGGCTTCGCCCCCTGTACCCCAGCAGGACTCTGCTTTCCTGCACCACACCCATTAAAAACATTGGCGCTCGCTATATGCACTTCTCTTGTTGCGCAGTACAAGCTTATACTCGTACATGTATACTGCCCGTCTTCAGTTGAGCAATAGAAACATTCTGTACTTTGGTCTTTACTTTGAATTGTTTACTTTTTACCCCTCAAAAGTGATAATTTTGAAGGTTCTGAATAGCAGAAATCCAAGAGCTTCCGGGGCTTCCGCCCCCTGGACCCCGGCAGGGGGCTCTGCCCCTGCAACTCGCGAGTGGCCCTAAAGCGAGGCCCGCTGGGGGTGGAGGGGGCCCCACCCATTCAGGGCTTTCCGGTTTGCGCCCGGTTTTTGTCAAGGCACTTGCGGTGTTCAGTTCAAAGATCAATAAAAATGGTCTGTAAGAGCATCTACTTAGGACATTTTCAACGCCCTTAAGTGGGCCGAACCGTGCGCGTTAGTTTATTATTTTATTCCCTCATACGCTCCACGGCCTCTTACTGCAAGCCATACATTTCTTCACTTTACACCCCCCCCCCTGCCAAATGTCTAGCAACGCCCTGCCTGGACTTCATAAGCTCTAAGAGTGGAATCGGTTCTGCAAGTGATCATTCTGCTATGAAAGTGGTTAATTCGCATTTTAAAAAGTGTTGTTTAATTTTCAAATGAATAAAATTTCAATGTTTTTTGTTTTATTAGTTTAATTTTAATAAATGTACAAAAACCAAAGTGAACCATTTAAAAAATAGTCTTAAAATAATTCATAACATATATTTATTTTGACCATGACATCAATAGAGAGAAGGAAAAACAACTCGAAAACCCCCAATTATCTAATTCGATTACCTATTCATCCGAAAAGCTAGGCACTCGATGTGAATTCATGTGCTACACCGAGCCGTTTGTGATCTTATCTTGCGCGGTCGATTCAGTGACTAGGGCAAGCTGTCCACAAATTTTTATTTGACCGGATGTTTTAGTTAGCAGAATAGTGCATAATATTTCAAAATTGGTGCATTTCTTTATAAAAGCATGAACTTGGCATAAATGTTTAAAATTAAATACTGATTATTTTAAGATATGGAACCACGTCACCGTCAACAGCTTCAAGGTCAAACAAGGTGCATTTGGGGTCATCTGAGGTCATTACCTTCTGTTATAATACATCATTTTTTATCATTTAATACCCTAATTTTTGGTACCCTGAGTTGATTATTGTTTATATGATTAATACTGCTGATAATTAAATTAAAATATACGCCTGTACAAAAAATCCCCATGTTCACATTTAGTGGGCCTATACGTAAAAATGTTCTACTTACATTAACAGTGTGTATGGGGTCAGTTTTTCCCTGATCCGGAGGTGAATGAAAACTATCAATCTTTCTGTCCTTACTAAATAAGACCGTTCATCCTGGGTTCGACCCAAATTCCTTTTGTTTTTGCATTGCAGGAATTCTACTAGGGTGACAATGTTTTAAGACTTACAATCAAGGATATATTACAGTTATAATGCAAAATGATCAGTTTCCTCCACTTATGATGACCCTTGTTTTAACTACACCCGCAATTTCATTCAGGTTGAGACTTTGACATGTTTTTTATAGTTATCTGTTCAATACATAAATTATACAATATGGATTATGGATATTTGCTGATGTAGGTGTTGGCGCACGACCGGGCGCACACCCATCCCATTGTACCATTGTGCTCATGTAAAATTATAAAATATATTAATATTAATGTGGCTTTGGTGAATAAAATGTGATTTGACTTGTAGCATTTGACAGAATGTATCCCCAGTTAGTGCCCCCCCCAATTTACCTCGACAAATTTTTTAGATATTTATATGATCTGAAACCGTTGGCCTAAGTAATCCATGTGTACCAAATCTTACGTGCAATTTGGGTCGTACCTGTAACAAATTTGAAATTGTGTATTTTCTGTCCCTATACCGCATAATTACAGCACAATACCCTATGGGATCTTAGGAAACAAGCATTTGCTCAAAAACAACAAAACCACCACTCGGGATCAACTCAAATTTGTGACTAAGCTTTACTGTTTAATAAATGTGAGGTGCTGCTCTCTTAATGTAAACATTGAAAATTCCACTCCTTAAAGAATGAAACTCTTGTAAACCACTCCAAAACAGTGGTTTGTACTTAAAGTGACGGAATTTCACTAAAAAGAGTGACAATCACTCCAAAAAGAGTGGATTTCCACTCGTTTGAGTAGTTAATGAAGGCCCACCACTTTTGAGGAGTTAAACGAAGGACACCACGATAACGAGTGGAAATCCACTCTTTTTGGAGTGATTTCACTCTTGATGGGACTGCGCTCCTTTTAAGTACAAAACTGATTTTTGAGTGGTTTGTAGAGTCTCACTCTTTTTGGGAGTGATATTGTCACTCGTTTACATTTAGAGAGTGGAAATCACACGATGCACCTTTAATGTATTAAGCTTAAAGAGATAAGAGGACATTCCAGCAAAATATGGCCCCCCCCCCCCATTTTGTAAAACATTTTACCAATCTATTAATCAAACCTGGAGGAATAAGCCGAAAAGCCATCTTCATGTAATAATATGCATTGGTATTTCTGTCGTGCATGGTGACAGATAACTCGAGTATGCTTTGTTTATGAGGCCAATCGGACACAGGCAAGTTCAAACGTTTTTTTTTGGTTTTCCTTCTTTGTTCAATCAACCTTCTGAAATGTGACTCGGTTGTATTCTATACCAAAGTGCCAATTTAACACGAGATTTGTATCCTCAGAGAATCTCCTTGTGTCCCGTTGAATGAATAAGACCGTTTTTTTGATTAGTCGAAAGTATGTCCAAATAGATCCACGAAAATGTTTATAATGTGTTATAGTTATTCCAATCATGTGTTTCTGGTCAATTTTAATGAACAAGAGGACATATAGTCCCTAGTATTTATTTTATACTATTTTTTCAAAACCAATGCACCATTTGTGATTTTTAATGAACAATCCCAATCCAAACTAATTCATACATTGCAATTTATTTCTAACATGTTAAGAAATTCAAATTCGAGGAACAGCTTGGTAAGACTAAGCTTTGGTTCTTTCTTCCTGCATGTTTAGTATTTGGCGACGATTGGATCCTTTAGCTACTTTTTTGCTTACTTAAATGTGCTTGTTCCCACTTTATGTCGATCCATTCGTGTTGCCTACTTAATATGAGAGCCTGGTACTTGAATTCATTCACCCCTCGCCAAGATCATTGAAAACAAACTTGTGTTGGTTGGTATATAGAAGTGACAATGGCACTTTATTGCAACGTCCTATTCTTTTTACTGTGCTAACAGTAATGGTTACCATTAAAATAGCAGTAGTTTGCCTCTATCTGATAAATGAATGGATTAAAAGACTGAATCTCAGGACACAATGAGCAGATACGTAGGCCTTTCATCGAAAGTGATACAATTTCCAAGTACGTTGGGGTCCAAAAAACATCGGAATGATATTATTGATTTTGAGCTTCTTTGTTTTGGATAATTTTAAAGCACTTTTAAAAAATCAAATATGCGTCATTAAGGAAATTGCCTCCCCAATTTAAACTCCTCTAGTGACTAAGCCGAAAACTGTTAGTGGTTAGGGTTGCTGTTTAAGCACCCTAGTGCGGGTTCTAGTGTTAAGAAATCTTAGGATTTCTCTGTAATACCAGCTGATGCACTTAAAAGTGCCTCGTCAAATATTATCTTCACTGTTATCCTTCAATATTTGACTGTAAAACCTGGTAAATCGACCAGAATATAGTCATATTTGCCAAGACTCTGGTCACATTTACCCGGTGTTGAGTCCACTTTTGACTAGACCCAGTGTAAGATCCTATTTACTCGACACTAGTCAGAAGTGACGATACATTTTTAAGAGTGTGTATATGGCAGTTTTCTCTGACTGTCCCATAACCTTGTATTGGTCTTAGATGAAGAAATATAAAGTGCGCCCCAATGCTCGACTGACACGTTTGAAAGTGCTTATAGGAGCCACCGGTAATGTGGAAAATGAAGGTAGCAACTTTTGTCAAAACAATTATAAACTCAATATCCTATTATCAGGCACAGTTTGAAACATGTTTAGAACTCAATTGTGTCTCTTATGAGTTACGAACTCAATTGGTTTGATTAATGCCCTGTCTTATGACGAATGCACAAGAATGACTATATATAAAAAAAAATATGCAGAATTGGTTGAAATCTTTGTCCTTGCCATGAATCCCAATGTTTTCAAATAATGATAGAAAAAACCCATGGTGTCCAGGCTTTATGATATTCGACGAAACGATACTGGCTCAGTGCGCCCATGGATTACACGCTTTTATTCTGCGATCGTACATTTTTACACTCTGACGAATAAAGTGAATCCAATGGGGCACTGTCCTGTTTCGTTCGTTTCGTCGAATATATACGCCGTGTCCCAAAAGAAACTGAAGATTTAATTTTGACATCAATTTAAAAACATTTGGCAGAGACATGTGCATAACAGGGTAAAGGTCACATAAAGGTAATTAGAGGTTCAAACGCTGTACACCCCTTGAAAGAGTCTTGGGTCAGTGATCTTTTGACTGAGTTAATCAGTCAATATACGCATCAGAAGGATGGAACTAGTGAGCGATTATAAGAGAATTCACATAGCATTCAAGGAGATACACGTCGAAAACATGAAATTACATTACCACCGATATGAACCTTGAACTTAGATCTGTATCTCACACCAGATGTGTTGTTTACTTCAATTTGCCATTATAATGTAATTGTCTGAGGACAACCACCTCTCTTAGTAACTGTCATTGATTGCATATTAATTTCCAAATTGAATCATTTGCGGACATTAGGCCTAAGCTTAAACACCCTTTTATTTAAAAACACTTGATATTCATTAAATCCTTTTATATACATAAAACATTATTTCAAGTTTAATTTCTCTTTTCATGCATATGGTGGCTATTTTAGACCTTCTGCATCTTTAATTAGGTATTTTGACCTCATTTGACCTTTTTGTGACCTCTAAGGTGACATTGAACTTGACCTGTTTTTTAGGTGGTTCCATATCAATGTTTTTCCCAATTTAATTACTACCCTTTCATGCATATGTGGCTATTTTAGACTATTCTGGCATCGTTATGTATTTTGACCTCATTTGACCTTTTGTGACCTCTAGGACCTTGAACTTGACTGTTTGGTGGTTCCATATCCCATGTTTTTCCAAATTTAATTCTCTACCTCTTCATACTATTGTGGCTATTTTGACCTATCTGCATCTTTAATGTATTTTGACCTCATTTGACTCTTTTGTGCCTCGAAGTGACCTTGACCTTGACCTGTGCAGGTGGATTCCATATCCAACTTTTTCCCAATTTAATTCCTACCTCTTCCATACAATATTGTGGCTATTTTAGACCTATTCTGCTCTTTATGTATTTTGACCTCAATTGACCTTTTTGTTACCTCTAGGTGACATTGAATTTGATCTGTGCAGGTGGTTCCATAGCCAATTGTTTTCACAATTTATTCTCTACCTCTCTGCCAAATTTGATGCTTTATAACAAAATGCACAATTGTTACCACAGCGCTTAACGATTCGACCCCTGACTGTAGGGTTTTTGGAAATTGCATATCATTCATTCCATCTTTTTGGGAATTTGTTGTCACCCAAAGTAGAGGAGAATTTTGTTCAGAAAGTACCGAAAACCCCATCAAAATCCTGTCATTCCTTTGTGGAGCTACAACTGTAGAAAATAAGCTTTCATTTTGGGTTTATTTTGTGACCCCGTAATTGTTAAAATCTTGTGAAAATAATATGAAAATGTGTTCCGATCACTTCCGACCCTTGAAACGGTGTAATGAAAGTTCAATGTACCTTGTAGCCTAAGTATAACTTCAGACTGGTGCCCAAGTGCGCCCATTCGTGGAATTCTCCCTCGAAAACCCCAAAATTTTAAATTTAACTTCCGGTTTATTGCGACTTTGTTTACCGTGTGGCTGTTTATAGCCATACATTCGAACTGATTCCAATGTCTGTTTTTCAATCCTGAATTATGATTGTGAATAAGTCATACTTTACCTGTTATAAATGTCTAAATGATACTAATTATTAACCTCCTCTTCCGCAGGGGGTTGTTGTTACGCCCTCTCTTCTATTCTTTTTTCCCTACCTAAACCCCCATTTTCAACTGAAGTTATTGTAATTGCCAATTGCATTTATGTTTGCCCGTTTCCTGCCACCCACCCCATCAAACCACACCGGGGGATCAAAGGTAAAGGGTGATCCCACAGTGGTGGATAGGGAGGGAAATACCAACATGCCTTGTACGTCACAGGAATATCACGACACTTAATTTTAGTAGTGCAAGAGATAGCAGGTGTTCCCTTTCCTTTGATACCAAAATGAGTACCAACATACTAACATTATTTCATAATGACTCATAACGTCTCTACATGATGGAAAAGGTTTTACGTGTTACAATATTATTATTTTCCACTAAATTTGCAAACTAATCAATTTTTCTTCCTATATGCAGTATTTTCATATTTTATTACCTAGACGTCATAGTGACGTCATCAAAATCCGATTCACTCTAACTTTGGAATTGAGCATTTTAGGTCTCTTAATTTCTAGTTTTCACTCTTTATTTACTACACCAAAATATTATATTTCGAAATCTCTGGATCTTCACTTTGAACCTGTTAAACTTAAGGTCGAAACCTAGACAAACTAACCCAAGCCCGTACTCAGCGGGCGAGGGGGCAGCCGCCCCATCTTAAAATCCCCCCCCCCCCAATTAAAACATGAAAAGGGCTAAAAAATGGCAACAATTTCATGGTTTTTATTTGTTTTTGGTCGAAAAACAGTTTAAAATTTCCGTAGAAAGTACCACTCTTGCCAAATTCGCCCCCCCGGCGAATCTAGAGGGTAAAAGTCACCCCAACCAATCCTGGTACGCGGCCTGACTCTACCACTTGTAACATTATAACGAGACCAATGTTTGTTGTCATTTGACTTCCATTTCAATTTAACCCTTTTTACTAACAATTCCCCCTCCCCCCCCCCCCTCCCCCATTTTACAATGTTCCCCACATTCCCAGCGTTGCACCAAAAATTATGACCTCCGCCCCTTCAAACTATCGAACATCTTCAAACGTTTCTTCCCAAAACAGTATATGATCACTTTGCTCAACGTATTTTTGTATTCACTACAGTTTTTCATTTTTTTTCATACCTATGTTGTCTTAGTATAGATTTTCTCCTATGTTTTCTTGCGCTTGGCTGAAATTGACAAATTGTTACAAACTCCTTCCCAATATGCCCCGCGCCCACTTTTCCAATCGCGCGTTCCCCTCCTGCTGAGAGGGCAATTATCGCATACCTTTAAGCCGGATTGGGTGGTGGATGATTTAATCAACAAGGCGGCAACGTGATTGGGTCTTTGAAACTCGTGTGTTATTGGTCCTCCTCTCTATTAGGTCCATGGTTTGACATAGCCTCATGTGCGAATGTGTGTGTGAGAGAGGGGGAGGTAAGCGCAATGCCTTTCAGGCAAAGAATTTTTTTCAGATTTTCATAATGCATTCATAATACTTTACAAATAAGAAATTTGGAATTATAAAATGTTTAAACCGCAAGCATCGGGTAAAAGTTTCAGCGCAATATTTTCAATTAGAATTGCTATCGGGAATAAATATTAAACCCATCAAACATTTCAAAAAAATAGCCCAAGGTCTCTTGATTGAAATAACGTTTAAATGTTTAAAGATCCTGCGAGGTTACATTGACGGATATTAGCCTAGTATTCAGTGTGGAAACTCATGCGTATACGACGAATGTTCAAGACATTCCAGGTATAAGGTATAGGTTTATAGATGTCTTTGACATTGAACTTCAATATTTTGATAGTTTACGAAAATGCAACCACACTTTGTTGATAAGGGGTCTGTGACAAACTTGGGCGCAGCGCTTCCGCGTCTGAATTCCACATGTCTTATAATAAAAAAAAAAAAAATCAAACAAGTTTTCAATAAACTGTTATGTTTATGGTAATGGGGTTTAATAGTTATGCATATGGAAACAAGTAAAATTGGCTTTGTAAAATGTGTATCTAAAATTGAAACACCTGTTCTTTTCGGCAACATCTCAACTGCCCACATATGACCAGATATACCATCGCGCGTTAATTCGTCAGTAACCTGATTAAGCGAAAACTCCTGGGCAAGGAAATGAGCTGTGAGCCGGACACCAATGAAATTGTTTCGATTCCTTTTTTGGGCTACTCCTTGGTACTCAGGATCTTTTATCATAAATAACATCCTGCAAAGTTATCCGACTTCCGGATTGAATCCCCACCGAACCTCCGACCTGATTTCTCATTTTTCGTCCGTGTCTCTCAGACCTTGGTAAAAACGCCATAGATACTATATAGTCAGTACAAGGGTGTCAATAAAAACGCAGGAGTAAGTTATTTTTTTCTGAAACAAATTACTGCCACCCAACCACTGCGCAGGCCTCACCTGGCCCGCTGTCTAAATCTCATCTTCGACAAGAGTTTGGCCTTTGTGTTCGAAAATATTATGACGTTTTGTGGAATTAACCGTTACCTTCGTGGAATCTAAAAAGGTGGATACCCACCCTACACGCCCCCCCCCCACCAAATCCCCCACCCCCCACACCCCCCCACCCCCCCCAGTAATCGCAGTTCACTGAAATAAAGGAACACAACCGAGGAAATTTAAGCCCTGAGCGCAATACGTGACATATAACGGTTAGTATGCCCACCCCGACAAGTTACACTACATCACTTCATGTACTACCTAAAGAGCAAAATAACGCATTCTGTTATTTTCATACGAAATATCATCTGGACCCGGATCGATGTATCGGTAATCGTACTTAACCTATCAGATTTAAAGGAAACAAACAAAACACAAAGAAACAAAGTATATAAAGGACACCAATGATATTTTGGGGATACTAATTTCTCTCATTAGCACTTGATGACTGGCACCCTGTAGAAACACCTTTGTAGGTTTGTGGAACACCTTTTGTAGGTATTTTGATTGGTTAATTAGCAGTCGAAAAACAGGTTGAATCAACTGTCTGCTGTCGTAATTGGCTCCATAGAGAAAGCACAAAGAAAATACATAATTATACTTTTAACATTTTAACCAAATTTTATTTTGTTTCGGGAAATTGCCGCTTCGCTTGCAGTGGCTATGTAAATTCGTCTGTGCGTCCAGTTTGCGACCAGTTTGGTCGGATGAATTTTCTTTGAAGTAATCAGTCAAAGTAATGAAATTTAATTACTTAGTTCTCCAGGTAGTAAAAGGTGAATATTTATTAATCTTCCCTGGAGATGACCACCGCACACAAGTGTTGACAAAAACACGTTCGCTTGGGCGGATTCGATATACGGCAACCCTTCGATATTACTAGCACGGCGTACTCTTACCAATTAAGCTAACACTTGTGTGCGCTGCTGGCCTCTCCAGGGAAAGATAGCTAATTGTCATCCTTGTCTCCTAGATAATTCAAATTTCAAACAAATACAAATATCGTATTTGTAAATATTCCATTTTCTTATCTATACCGCTAGAAAAGCGGGACGGGACACCGTTCGTACCTAACACCTATAGATGTTGTCGTCTTCCGCTCCAACACCAACCCTGACTGTTAGCTTGATTGGTAAGAGCGCCGCTCTAGTAATACGGAGGTTGCGGATTCGAATCCGGCCAAGCGCACATGGTTTGTTTTTCAACACTGTGTGCGCTGCATATATAGGAAAGATTAATAAATAGTCAGTCAAGGTGATGGTTCTACACATTTTGCGGGATCTCATCGGATATTTTGTTATAGCAATCTAAATGAACCATTTACCAGTACTTAAATTTTGATCTTTATTTTGATTCAAATTTCATTTTAATGGTGTATAGGGGACAATGTTGTCGATCGGGATTTAAGAACAAAAACGGACATAGCAAAATATGATACTGATATTGTGGCCGTGAAGTAAAACAATGATTACATAAATTCAGGTTAGGGTGATGCATATCATCATGTGATTTGGTCACACACTGGTCTCGCACTTGAAGGGCCGCCTCTGGTAACACTGCTATTAGTCTCCTCATTGCGTGTGGGACCGTTTCATCAAGGTCCATTGAACTTGCCAACTAGAGTTTGAGATATAGACAACATATAATTAGAAGATAGGCTCTTTGCATAATCAGCGGTTGTGGACAAGAGGAAGGTTTGGTTGGCATTCGTGTACACAGCAAGATTCCTACTCACGGTTGTAACCCAGAGCTTAGGTACTCCATGGGGACTCTTAGCTCTACTCCAAAGGTACCCCCTTGATACACTATTGATGCAGTACCTACAACTAAGTACTTGTGAAGTATACGAACCACTGCATGGATAGCGCTAGTTACTTAGCAGTACCAATCCTATAGTGTACTCTGCAGTTGCCAGTTAGGTGACTGACAGGTAACCATGTAAGCCACGTAGTGGAGACCTCGGCAGCTACTCCACGGAGTACCTTCACAGGTACTTCCCCTACAAGATGCCTAGTAGGCAGCACATTGGACCATAGAGGGGCGCAAAACACCTGTTGTTTTTTCGACTTTTTGATCATTTCAAGCTTTAGTCAATCTTATTTGAGTGGAGCATCACAAAAAACCCCTTATAAATGACATTTTGTGTAAAACATAGACCTATGTGACACAAATGTTAAAAATGGATAAATTACTAAAAGAATCACACACAAAGATCAAACTCATTTGCATGGGGGTACCCATGCAGGTACGCCCGCTGGTGTGACTAGTGGTTAAGCTACTGCGTGTACCTAGGTGGATGAGTACCCCCACTTTTGCGGACGGCGATGTGGTTAACCATGCGGGTGTTGTTACTCCGCGGCTCTGAAATATTCACTTCAAAGGTACTCCATGAAGAAATTGGGTGAAGTACTTTTACGCAGGCCCATACGCAAGGTTCATTGGTGGTGATGAAACATGTGAATACATTGGACCTTTTATCAAAAAAAATCAAAAATAGCGAAAAAGTGGACTTTGCCATTTTGGGAAATTTGGGGTATATAGGCAAGACGAGCCTGCTGTCAGTGAAATGTTTGAATTCGTTTGTTTGTCCAGAACAAAATAAATCCACATGCAGCGTCAATAGAATTATGAGCAGCTGCCCGTAAGCGTGAATGTCATATAAATTACTGACCATGCTGTGTGTTCTGGCTATCACACATACACTTCTCGTGCTAGCGTCTATTGTTGTTATCTATTGTTTCCACGTGCGTTATCTACTAAATCGGGTTGTTCGAGGAGGCTCTGGGGTGTATTTGAAATAACAGCTCTAAGGCTTGTTATTTTAATAACATACACACTCGGAAGGTTGGGGTCAAAACTGAACGCGCGGGTCACGGTTGATAGTTCTAGACATACAATGTCTGACCAATTAGATACAGCGGCGCGATCTGTATCTATATACTGATGGCCAAAAACTTAAGACACAAATCTATGGTGTCAAACTATGTAACGTATGTATGTAGAAATATAAGCGGTAGATGCTACCTGTAAATGAAACTTTAAAAAATTGATTGCTCTTTACATCAAACATTTTTTCTATAAATATGACATGACACAATTTATTATTTTACGCAGCAAATATATGATATAATTCAGATATTCAGATTTTATTTTCATACTGTCTTTAAAATGTTGCTAACGGACAATTCCTTAAGGGTAATTGCAAGAAGACAAAAATGAAAACAAACAACAAAAAACCTACCCCATTTAGTTGATCTGACCAAACACTGGTTTAAATATGAGAAGGTGCTTTCACCCCCCCCCCAAAAAAGGTACTAAGTGGTTGTTTAACTCTTGAGATCAAAATTGCATTTGAAATCAAATGCTTGTTTTATCAAATGATGTTGTTTCTACAAAGGTAGACATCAACCAAGACACATAAAGATATTAGAAAATTGACAGCGACGGTCATCAGTTCAAGATTGATTGGATAATTTGATTTCTTATATATATCTTAACCCTATTCAATGGCACTCAAATGGCTAAAATACATGTATAAATCTAGGGCCACTGATAATTTCTGCACGGAATAATCAATAGACTATGTTTAGGATGATAGGGTAATCGTCTTTATTCTGTATAGCTTGGTTGATTTCTTTCATTCAAATCCTTACTCCAAGGATAAACCAAAGCACTCGTCATTCTTGCTTCCGATTTAGTAAAGCACTGATCAATCAACCATTAGGTAAGCTTTAACACTCTATACTGGAAGGTTAATGGCCGCGAGAGCCTAAGTTAACAAGTCATCAAGCGCTCAAACCTGTTATTTTAAAGAACGACATGATAGCGAATTGGTTACACTATATATAAATGAGTTGCTAAACAGTTCTGTATCAGTAGAATTGGAATGTAGCCCA
>JAMKCH010018880.1:0-54184 GCA_023653785.1 Ophioderma brevispina
TCATAAAGGGAACGCCCTCAAGCACACCACTGCATTCCGCCACAATACGCTTCCATAGGGGAGTTGTGCGATATCATTAATGCAGTAGCGTGGAAGACTCCCTCGAAATTCACACACTGCATATACTTTAGAGACAGCTTTCTGGATAGTAATATTTGTATTCCATGGCATGACAGGACATGGGTTATTGCCACCAATTGAGCTTCGATGTTGCTTAGAGTCCACACTGCCCGCACACTGTTAAAAATAACTTTGTAAAAAACACAGGGATTTGGACTGGCAGCTGGGACTCACAACCTGCAACCTCCATTCATGGATAGCGGGCGGCGATCGAAAAGTGAAACATTTGCCCGGCAATTGAAGAGGGCAAGAAACCGTCGATACTGATTACTTTCAATGGCAAAAAAAAAAATTGTACGTAAATTGCACAGTTACTCAAAATAATTAAATTTGCAAATTTACTAAAATAGGGCAAAATAAAGTGTTTTCACCACAAAGGAATTTTGATATATTCAAAAATAGATCATGAAGAACAATAAAGAAAGAAATTTCCTGAAAAAAATAAAAAAATAATGAAATAAAACTGTGAAAGAAATGGAAATAATAAATAAATAAATGCAGCAAATAAATAGCAGAGCATGACATAAGCTAATTGCATATTTGGGATAAAGAAATATAGGAAATGCATGATGAATGGATGAGCATGAATGGATGAAAAACTAAATATAAATCCCAACTGCCTTTATTATTATGAAGAAATAAAAAAGAAAAGAAGAAAGGATGGAGGGGACTGGGAGGGGGAAAGGGAAGAGAAGGAAGGTGAGGCGAGGAGGGAAGGGAGGGGAGTGGGAATGGGCAAGAAAATGGGGAGAGAGGGGAAGGGGAGGGGAGGAATAGGGAGGGGAGGGGGAATGGGGCGGGGGAGGGGGGAGGGGGAGGGGGGGGGAGAGGAAAGGGAAAGGGAAGGAGATGAGCGTGGAAGGGCAGGGTGAATGGGGGAACTCACCCGCGTGCACAAAAATGCAAAAGAAATCACCTGAGACATAATGAAATAAGGAGAAAATTTCTTGAAAAAGGAATGAAAAACAAAAAACTATTGAAAGGTGAAATACTAAATAATACAGTGAATAGCAGAGGGCAATTTGTTGATAACATAAGAAAAATGCATATTTGATAAAAAATATGAAATACACGAATTAATGAAGCATGAAGGAAAGAATATTAGAAGGGATGGAACGAATAAATTTCCAAACTACATTATGTAAGAGTAAGAGTAGATAAATGAATTAAAAAATAACAAAGAAGGGAAGGGGAGGGAAGAAGGGAAGGGAAGAAGGGAGGGAATGGGAGGGGGAGAGGGAAGGGAAGGAGAGGGGGAAGGGAAAGTGGAAGGCGAGGGGAAGGGGAGCGGGAGGGGAGGGGAAAGTGAAAATGAAGGGATGGGGAAGGGGAGAGCGAGGAGGAGGGAGGGAGAGGGGGAAGGGGAGGAGGGAGGGAAGGAGGGAAGGAGGAGGAGGGAGAAGAGGGGCAGGGAGGGGGGAGGGAGGGAGGGAGGGAGGGAGGGAGGGAGGGAGGGAGGGAGGAGGGGGGGAGGGAGGGAGGGAGGGGAGGGATGGAGGAGGGAGGGGGAGGGAGTGAGGGAGGGAGGGTGAGGGAGGGAGAGGGAGGGGGAAGGGGCGGGAGTTAGTAGAGGGAGCTGAACTTTTCTGTAAAAAAGTCACACAAAATTTAACCACAATTTTTTTTTTTCACATAACATCATTTCTTGTTGGCAGACTTTATTGTTTCAACTTTTTCTACGAATAATATTTGTTATACTGCACAAATGGCACTCCCATATGGTAACACAGTAAAGTAAGCCCAGCATTTTAGTATGTCTATATCTGCGCCAATGAGCGAATTTTGATTGTGGCATAATTTGTCGATGCTACTACCCCACAATGTTTAAATAATTAAGATTCTTTCTTTCAAAAAGAATATTCACAAGTTGCATTGACTTCGCATTGAATCAGGACGGGGACCTCTCATGTTCTGCCCTCTACAAAATGGGCCGCTGGGGGAAGTTTCCGGTTGTTTCAATCGCCGACTATGCAATTACTGCGACCGCTATCGCTGTATAGATTCAGTGCTCCCACGTCAGAACGTAAAAGAACTGGAGCCGTAAATACGAAACATTGCAAGGAAACGTAACAACAATGGCGTAAATCTCTCTTCAACGTTATTGTTGGTTGTTTGACTTGTTTCAACAGTTTAAGAAATAAAACGTTATTATACCAATCCTCTGACCAAATTTTCCCGTTGTAGCTATGGCATCTTATAAACGTTGTATTTACGTCACCATAGGGTTTTAAAAAAGTTTATTTCAGGCAAACAATTTTGAGAAAAAAGGCAATAAACAAAGGGAAAATGTGAAGAAATAGAAATCAGTTTATACACTTTGTTTTATATGGTAATGTATACATTCTAATGTCACCAATTACTTTTTATCATCATATGAGTAAACCCAATACATGTACCTTACATAGATTCGAACTAGGGCTTTAAGATTACAAGTCCTAAAGCTTATCCACTACACTACATGACTTTACAAATATCAGATGCTAAAATGTGTGTACTACTTTTTTCAAATTAAACTAAATATAATACAAAAGGAGGAATCGAGTTCAACAAGAGTTTTAAACTATTTTTAAAAATGAAAGGGAAAATAAGATTTTGAATTTTTTAATGACGTTACTTACGACATTAAAGCGATTTTCATAGTTCATATTCTTACAATTAAAACCAAGTATGTTAAAAAAGAACGTAATATTACGGAAACATAATAACGGTTAGCATATCAATACTACCTTTTTCAAGTGTGTAGGGCACATGTGGTCCAGTGGATCAGCGCTCGGCCCGCACGCCAAAGGTTGTGGGTTCGAGCCCCGCTGGGGCCAATGTGTTTCCCCTTGAGTAAGGCGCTTTACCTCAATTACTCTTCTCTACCCAGGTGTATAAATGGGTACCGGCATTATTCAATGTTGGGAAGGTAACAGACTCGCTGTAGATGAGGTGTGGCGACCCCACTACAGCAACATTATATGGTGGAGTCTGGCCCAATCGCTTCGAAAGAGAGATGGGCACTCCGTTCCTGTGTACACAGGTCCGTCCCCTTTACCTTTTAGTATTATTTTCTAACCACTGTTTATTTACATTTTTTCTGCTTCCAAATTGTAATTTTATGTTAGGTATAGGTAACAAAGCGTGAAGATTATTGAATAATTGGCGTTTATCGTAATTTAAAAGGTAAAGTCTGGTAAAATTAGGAACATTTTTAACAGTGCATATATTGAGCAAAATATTCTGAGAATGGCAGCCATTTTGAAATTCAAGATGGCCGCCCAATTGAAACAATTTCACACTTTCTGGATGTAATATTTGTATTCCATGGCATCACAAACATGGGTATTGCCACCAATTTGAGTCTTCTATGTTGCAAAATATGTTGAAAATTGCGACCATTTTTAAATCCAAGATGTCCGCCAAACGGAAGAGATAAAAAAAATTGTAAAAATTTTATTTGGATTTCTGGGACCATTATCTGCGTTTTAAGACTAAAATTTCCAATTGTAGCAAAAAAGCCAGCAAATCTCAAACCATCAACACACTGCCCCATACTAAACAGCCTGTCTCAAGAAATGGTACAATCGAAATCCGTTATTAAATCTCAACACGTAAGTAATCGATATTAAAGGTTCCAGGAAATGCAAATAGAATTGATGTGGTTGTGTCAAGTCTACAAGGAGGGACAAGAGAGCATTCAATATTTGGGTTGGTGATGACATCATTAGTGAAACTATTGATTTTTTCAGAGAGTAATAGGAAATTCCAGGTGACTGGTGTGAATCTATTCATGACACTGACTGAAAATCAATAGTTTCACTAATGATGTCACTGGTAGTGTATTCTTTTTTCTGGCCCTGTTTATTGGAATGGAATGCCCCATAAAGATTTGGATTAGGTTTATCATCTCATTTCCTGGGACCTTTAACTCTAAAGTCTTTCCTATACTGTTTGTTTCATCTCATTTGCTTGTTTCAATCGAGAGATAACTCTATGGGCAGCCATTACTGTCAAAAGTATCTCAAAGACTAAACAAGGTCTCAAATACAAAGCAAGACGTCAAATAATTATGAGCAAGGTTTCAACTACAGAAAAGGGTGTCAAATGCAGAGAAACACGTCAAAGGTCAAAAGTATCACAACGATTAAATAAGGTCTCAATTACAATGAATATGACTTGTCAAATAATCATGAACAAGGTCTCAAATGCTGATAAAGTTTTCAAAACATGTAAAGATCTCAACTATAGAAAAAAAGATGTCAAATACAGAGAAATATGTCAAAAACACTTAACGGGCTCAACTATACAGAAAAAGGTGTAAAATGCAGAGAAATATGTCAAATACACGTAAAGGTCTCTACTACAGAACAGGGTGTCAAATGTGAATGTTTTCCTATAGTTGAGACCGTTACACATCTTTGTCTGCATTTCACACCTTTTTCTATTTCTGTAGTTGAGACCTTTACGTGTGTTTGACATGTTTCTCTGCACTTTATACTTTTTTCTGTAAATGAAACCGTTCCGTGTTTTTGGCATGTTTCCCTGCATTTGACACCTTTTTCAGTCGTTGAGAACGTTACTTGTTTTAACATGTTTCTCTGCATTTTACACCTTTTCTGTAGTTTTTCTGTAGTAGATGTTCACGTGTTTTGACACCTTTATCAGCATTAGAGACCGTATTCATAATTATTTCACGTCTTCATTGTATCTGGCACCTTATTTAACCCGTGAGATACTTTTGACTTTTGACATGGCTCTCTGCATTTGACACCATTGTGACCTTGTTCATATATAATTATTTGACTCTTTCTTTGTATTTTAGACCTTGTTTATTCTTTGAGATACTTTTGACAGTAATGACCGCCTGCGGCAAAAAACGAGTTTGTGTCGCTTTCTAATTGAAAAAATTAGTTAAACAGAAGTTATTCACATTTGAACAAATTTGAAATTCTTCAAAAAGGGATTAACTTCATAAAGAAACTTTAAAATATGTGAAAACAGTTACGTAATGGTGGAAATTATCTTCAGTAAATTCTGGCTTTAAGATAAAGTGCATAACTTTTGACATACTGTTGTTTGCTAGAAGGAAATCATGACCGTACAACAAAGTCCACTAATTTTGAAGGAGAGAGTTCTTATGGTCTTGAAGTATCTTGAAACTCTAAGTCCTACCGACACCTAAATATTTTGCTTACAAATCCAAATTTGTATTAACTTCAACAATTAGTTAATGCACAAAGTGCAATATTTTTAAACTATTTCTTTGGATTTGGAGTGTTTATTTTGGTTGCTATTCCTTCTGACATGATTTTAACAGATACCAATTTTGTAATCAATTCAATGCTCCATTTCATTGAAACGTGCAACAATATTTGAATTTATTTATTATTTATGAAAAGAAAATATTTATCATTGAACTTATGATGTTGACTATTAAAGCTTTGCCAAGTTGCAATCTTTTGTGAGCTTCAAGACAGCATGCGACAGTACTCGATACAACTCTGCCCATAAAAGTGTCGTTTTGGGGTATCGAGAGATTATAATCTCTGAATTGACACAAACAAATAAGATGAAAAAAGCTCAGTCTTTGTTCTTTATTTTGAAATTTCATAATTAACCATTTTTTCTGATTGTACCATTTTTAGGCAGGCTGTAGATTAAATCTATCGCTCCTCTACCAATTCTGGCCTGTTAGCTCAATTGGTAAGAGCGTCGTGCTAGAAATACAGGCGTTCCAATCCGGCCAACCGCACATGGGTAGCTATGGATTTTTTCAACACTTACGTGCGCTGGCCATCTCCAGAGAAGATTAATAAATATTCATCGTAGTCTACCTGGAGAACTAAGCAGTTAATTTTTTTGTAACCAGAGATGCCCAACTTGTCCGTTTTCCTGGTGCCGGAATCTCACAATGTTGGACAACCTGCTCATTTACAAGATACGACTTCTCTGACGTTGATGTTCCGGCGAAAAAAACGGGCCAATAAGACCACCATTTCAAACAAGGCCAATCCACACTGTTTTTGTCTCGTGTCCTTCCTCACAAAGGAAAGGTAAAGAGGTATTTTACTGCGCCTACAGGGAGCATATTGTCTGACATTGTGGGTGCTGGTTGAGCCTTTTTTAAGCAAAAGGCACTTTCATCGCCAATGCACAGGTCGTAAAGAAAGCGAGGTGGTCTTCCAAGCAGCCACTTACAAAACTCTGTGCGTCTTACCTGGTCTTTCCAGAAGTTAATGACTCCCTATCTTTTGATACGGATGCCATTGTAAGTCAAGGCGAGTGATCCAAGATCCAATTGAAAGTACTTTGAGGCAATTCAAGACCATTACTTCGAGACCAATTTCTAGGGGCATTTAGCATTTTTAGTCTGACTCTGCTGTTGCAGAGCATTTTGGACAGCTTCTTCTTCTTGCGTATGAGGCAGCAGCTAAATATGTTGTAGACGGCGGAGCCAGCTCACTGTTGATTGGTTGGGGTTTGAGAAATCTATGTCCACCGGTGGACGAAAGGTAGGGCACTCGTTGAGAATGTGATCTGCAGTATGTGATGGAGAACCACATTGGAAGGCTGGAGATGGTCGCAGCCCCCATCGGTGCATGTTGCTGTTGAAGCGACCGACTCCTGTGCGAATCCGGTTTAAGGTGACCCATTCCATGGGTGGAAGATTGCTACCAGGTGGTCGTTCTGTCATAGGTGTAATAGTGAGTTGGTCTGGTCTTGAAGTATCTAGACAGGCAGTATACCATGTCTGTAAGATGTTGAATGGGGAGCTGGAGAGTTTAGCAGCGTGTCGACAGAAAGGTCGACGAGAGCAGAGTCTCTGTCTGCCGAGCTGGTGTGATTCTTTGACAGTGTTATGCAGCAGGTGCTTGTTGTCCAGCAGAGGCTTATTCACCAGTTTGTGCGTGTGGTGTTCTCTCCGAAGCACTGCAGGTGCAATGCCTGAAAGCACTGGTAGAAACTCCGATGGAGTGGGACGGAGGCAACCAGTAAGGGTTTCAAGGTCTCGTTGAGTATTGTGTCCAGCTTCTATGTGTGAGAGCTGTTGCACCATGCTGGGGCGGCATATTCAGCAGAGGTGCGTAGAGTCGTTGGGCTGGCACCCCATAGGATCCAGCAAGTCGGCACAGGAGGTTATTCCTTGAAGATACCTTGGCGCATACGGACTCGAGGTGCTGCTAGTAAGTAAGTTGCCGGTCAACTTAGGGTTCAAGATTATCAGGTGAGCCCCGGAAACTGATCTTGATCAGGCGAATGATAATCAACGCAGGCTACGCTAACAGCATTGGACAGTTTGAATATTTTCCGCTGACATTCTTGTCCCAGGACGTCCCGGATGTTTAGGTTGAGGCTTGTCCCAATGGCTTCGTATTGAAAATTGCTGGCGAAAGTTTCGTAACACAGCTGCAGCACTCTAGTTACGGAGGAACTCGTTTACTACGAAGGCCTATTACTAGAGTGTGAGCTGATGCATATTGTAGGCACAAAATATCCTGCAAGATGTTACACTGTGTATTCTTATGGATCTGACAATGCTTGACAACAACCAAGTCCCTGGCTCAAATCTGCACCTGTTCATGTTAATTGTTCACCGTACGGTCATGCATTGCATCACAAGCCCATTAAACTGGTATCAGGATGTTCATGAAACTTTTTTTCTAGAAGTATGCTAATTATTTTCTTTTCAAATATCGGTACACGAGAACACAAGAGTCAATTTTAAAAGTGGTAAGGGGTGAGGGGTGGTAGGCCTGTAGCCAGTACCGAGGGAAAAAATAGTTGCACTATTTCCCCCAACATAGCATGTAGTATTTGTTTTATTACACCTTTATAAATATTTATGAGATAATGGTATTTCCAAAGTGCCTTTGGAAACCATTATCGTGTTGACTGTAAGCTTTTAAATCGCCATCCCGTTTACGAACCTCAGGCTCGGTGTAAAATCACCCCAACAACTCGTCCAAGTCGGCACAATTTAGCGCTTCAGCTTCCGTGGGAGAACTTCCTTTTTCCGTACAGTAGTCTGAAAAGATGTTCACAGCCCTCCGGACAACAAATCGCGTGTTTTGTGCATCTTTATTTAGTATTAACGCAGCAATTTCGTCGTCTGTCAAAGACGCTGACCGACTACTGGCAGCGGCCATTTTGTTGTTGTTGTTAACAACGGAGGAAGTTCCTTCTTTTTAGGAGAACTATAATAACTACAATGCGTGACAAAATGCTAACATAGATAACTTTCGCCTCTGGGTACGATGATATAGGGAAAGTAGTAAAGAATACCGCATGGGAAATAGCTCAAATTCACTGATAGCTCAATTTACCATCCCTGTGTCCGGCGCAATTGACCAATGAAATGGAAGCACTTATGCCTATTATCTCATGAATATTTATAAGGTGTAACAATTCTAATTACCGGATTCACATCATTGAAGACAAAATTATTCCAAGAGTAATTTCCATAAGTTCCTTAACTTTATTTTTTCAACTTACTGGGTTGACTTACAGGCAATGGGAGACATGAAAAAGTAGTTAAAGGCATCAGTAATAAAATCGAAAAGAATCATAAAAAACAGATTTGTGCATGTAACAAGTTTAGGTATCCAAACATTCCCTGCAAATGATAAGACCAAAAGCAACCTACTAAAGACAAAATCGGATATTATAGATATACTACTGTCCGTACGAACACTTACTACAACACGTAAGTGGATGGAGAATCATATCTGCGAAAACTCCTTTTTCTTTCTTTTTGTCCAGTTTCAGTTTTATCAGACTTACCCCTCTCTTTTAAGCTGTTCAGGCAAATTTGAATTATTTGGACTCTTTCGGGAAGATCTCTAATAGAGTCTTTAACTAAATGACAGTTAAATAAACTGCACAGCGGTTTTCTTTTAAGAAGGGCGTGTACCCTTTGCTAATTATCTCAAGATTTATATTTAGTAGTAAAGACAGACAACACGCGGGATTTTAAATTAAGCGCACGTAATATGCCAATCCAGGTCTAGAAGAATACCTTAAATATTGACAAGTTAATATGTTCCCTCTACCTTCTGACGTGTGTCAGGCCTAAGATACCTTGGATTATATAGTCCCTACAGGAAAATCTGAGGATCACCGCAAAAAAATGAGGTAGCGTTATTTTTCTTGTTAGATCTAGGGGCCATATCCCTAACCAAGGCAGTGGTCCGCTCCGTGATTTTTTCAAAAGTACATGCAGTTAAGGAACGTTAGAGATATAGTTAAGGTAAAGTGACACTATGACAGTAGATTAAATAAATCAAAGGTGCATTTCGTGATTCCAACACATACTGTTTTATTTATTGTTCACTAGATATCCCTGAGAAAGGTTAGGCACAAAATTTGAGTTGATTCCGATCTTGCGGTTTTGTGTTATGAGCAATTGCCTGTTTTCCACGGTGCCACAGGCCACTGTGCTAAGGCAGATGATATAAAATCTTAACTTTTTTTGGGTAAGTTGGAGGACTAGTTTGTGGATCACGAAATGCCCTTTTAAATGCAGAAGTGTCAAAATGACAGTGCAACAGCTATAAGATTGGGACGGTGATTGGTGGACCGGAAGCCAAAGTAGAGGAGGAGCTCGGACCCAGGTCAAACATCATCGTTTACCCCTCACTACAGAAAAGGTTTGACAGCTTCGGTAGTTAGTATGGACCCTCTACATCAATGCCAGGTAGGTAGTACTCTCAAATTGTGGTATCACTTTTTCAATAGGGGCCAATTTAAGTTTACACAGGGGTCAACTTTTTAAAATGCTCCAATCATGTTGAAATGTATGCCATATTGTCCGTCTAGTCATAAGGATTCCAAAAATGTATAGTTTGTACCATCTATGACCATTGGTGATACCACATTTTGAGAGTACTACCTACCTACCTAGCATTGATGTAGAGGGTCCATACTAACTACTAAAGGTGTTAAACCTTTTCTGTAGTGTGGGGTAAACGAACTCCTTAAATAAGGCCCCTATGATATTCTGCTCCTCCTCTAAAGGTGGCGAAGTGTGGCAGCAGAAGTAAGAGGCATTAATAATAGTTCAGAGGATCACATTGTGGCCAAGTAGATTGAAATGAAAACCATATGGACTACAGCGTGGGAGTACAACGAGACAAAGGCTTAGTTTTGGAGCAGGATATGAATGAATGAATGAATCTGAATGAATGCCAATTAAATACGTAATTTACCGTGAATGCAGATACCAGTTTTGCAGGTGAAAATAGTTCCTTAACGACGCTCTTTATCTATAACCAGTTAACCAACTGAATTAGGTGCAAGGGAATAGTAGTACAATATATTTATGATTTGATCCAAAACAAAAGAAGTGTTAATATATAAATTGTTCAAACAATAATGTATCAAAAGTTTCCCAAAATCAACTTTGTGGAACATGTACGGGGTAAAAAATAGAATCAATTTAAAAGATATACTAATTTATTGGGCTACTCCTAATGTTTAAAAAAATATAGTTTGCCCTTATATATGATCTATAGTACAATAGGCACATAACAGTTCAAGGCCATCATGGGATAAAATTTACAGAATTGTCTGATTTTGTTCAAACTGGTTGTAAATTGTGTATTTGATCACAATAGATGAGTAATTTTATATAGGTTCTATAAGAAATACAGAGTTATGACTACTAGTGACCTCCCATAGACCCTTATCGCAAGCCATAAAGGCCATAACGTATTGCCGCAACGCGTTACGACATTTTGGCAACGCGTTGCGAGAAAGTAGCAACGCGTTGCTGAAATGTCGCAACGCGTTGCTGAAATGTCGCAACGCGTTGCTGAAATGTCGCAACGCGTTGCTGAAATGTCGCAAAGCGTTGTGACTTTCTCACAACGCGTTGCGGCAATACGTTATGACCCTTATGGCTTGTGGACCTTCGCAACGCGTTGTGAAGCTTGCAACGCGTTGTGAAGGTCGCAACGCGTTGTGAAGGTTTGCAACGCGTTGCAAAGTATCTGGCAACGCGTTGTGGGTCTATTTTTTGAAATACGTCACAGAAATTGACCGTTTTAATTGGCCGATACCGCAACGCGTTGTGAAATTTTGGCAACGCGTTGCTACTTTCTTGCAACGCGTTGCTACTTTCTTGCAACGCGTTGCTACTTTCTTGCAACGCGTTGCTACTTTCTTGCAACGCGTTGCGGCAATACGTTATGGCCTTTATGGCTTGCCATAGACCCTGGCCCCAGTCACATTATGCATCAATTCTGCATCGACTTTTATATATAAATGGTGCAACCAGTATATTTTCGGTTCCTGTACTATTAGACGAACAATATTATTTTTTATAACGAACAGATGTAGCTGGAATTTTGCCCCCAACGTGATCTTGAACCTATAGCGCTTGAACTACAACCTGTAGATAGGACAAACTATACCCGTTTTGAATCCTCGAAGAGTGACGAATAAGTTGGCATACTTTTCAGCGCATTTTGACCTTTTTCATATTTTGACCCCTGTATAAAACTTACCCCCCTTAAAAATACACATTCCACTCCTTTGATTCGGATAAACTTTTGATATGTTGTTCTTAAAGGTTTTCCCAATACAATTCTGGAGAAAATAATTGTTTGCAATTAGTTTTGGGTTAAAGCGTCATTTGTCCTAATTTGACTGGTCTATAGGGTCTTAATTGATTGCTACTATACTGTTTCAAATTTAAGAAGCAAAGCAATTCAAAACGGCAAAACATGAAAGTTCAAGTATCAATTGGCTGGTAATTTTTTAAAAATGATCGTCTCTTTCTCGAAAAGTAATCAGGTGGTCATTAGGAAGTGTTTGTAATCGGGAGAATTGATCGACTGGATATTAGGAGAAAAGCTAATGGACTGGTTATACTCCAACTACAACGAGGAATAGTTCCAGCCACCTATCCTTAAGAAAGCACCAGTATACCGCATTTAAAGAATCACTTGAATATAAATGTAAGGAGTGAGCTGATGACAATGTGAAGGCGATAAACCTAGCTAAGCATTCTATCCAGGAAGAAGCCAGTCGAACAGAATATGTCCTATTACAATATGAGGTGAAGGCAACAGCCAAGTTTCTTAGCTTTCACTGACAGGCCAATGAGCTAGCAGAAAAGGTTATTCTACTTAGATACATTCGGAAGCAATAACAGTTTGGCTGGTTTTTAGTCCACATATGGTGCATTTTCTTAAACTTGTATTCCATGACAGTAGTTCCTGTGTTGGATGAGGAGTTTCTCAGCCGTAGGAAGAACAGAGTGATTGGGAAGCTACTGTATTAGTCCAGGCTACAGACCATGTGACCATGTTATATATATATTTTTTTCAACGGTTTCTAGACCAGTTTTTCCTGCTGAATCTGATGGATGCCAGATGAAAAACCTTGAGCATTTTCGAAGAAACGCAAAAATTCAAAATGGCCACAAAACACTAAAAAATCATTTGGTAATTGCTCAAAAGTTGTAATTTTTGGCCTGTCCAGTCAAAACACCCATTTGACCAATTAAAATATGATTCATTAACCACCTAAATAAGAAATTCAATATGGCCGCCAATACAACAAAGCATGCATCTGATATTTATCTACTTTTGACCGTAGAATGGTAACTTGGTATATATACTTTTGCTTTAGCAATCAATATGTTGATTGAGACCATTATGAATAGCTTTCAATAATTTGATACTCAATCAAATAACTAAACCATTCAAGATGGCTCCCAAATGGCAAAATTCATTACTACATATAACTCATTCAGAGAAGTTACGATATCATAACATGATCAAAGTGATTGATATCTGCAAGATGGCATCATAGGTGGACGTTCAATATGGCTGCAAATGCCAGTCAGTAAAGGCCAGTAATTCATTCACGCTCTAGGCTAAATATATATTTTTGTGGTTTTAGTTGGATTTTTACTTCCAAAAATCCCTGTAAGGCTATCTTAAGTGTCATTGAGTCGTTATTCATCGAATATCCCAATGAATGCCAATGGACGCCCAAAACCTACCAAAACCAAAAAGACATGATTTTTCGCCGCTTAGTAAGTGCCATTACCAGCCATATTGGGTACCCATATTGGATGACATCTTCCATATATCGATTGCTCTGATTACCTAATGATATGTAAACTGATCTGATTGTCTTATACAAACATTGCAGTACTAGGTTAAACACATTTATCAATTATAGCTATTTTAGAGTATCGGAAGCCATCTTGGTTGCTACAATGAAGGAATTTAAAATCACATTTTAAAAAAAAATTCTTATGGTTTTAATTAATTTCTTGACTGTCAAACACATATAGCCATTTTATAACAAATTACCAAACTGCAATCAAAAGTAGATCACGATTAGACACTTTATTGGATTGGCGGCCATATTTTAACGAGACAGGCTGAAATGAATCGATAGCCTGGACTATATAGGCACAGGCGCGCTATATATATAGCATACATGTACTTGTAAGGGAAGATCCAAACTCAAGAAAAAAAAGAGATGGCACAGGCAAGGCCGGACAATGACCGTATCCAATTCCTCATTTTGCATGGAAGCGTGTTGCATCGTGTTTTAAGGAGGCACTCTATGTCAAAATAAATGGGAATGTTTTATGTCATATTTTCTTAGATATCAAACTAGGACTAAAGTTTACATTTAGCAAATGAGGCAAGGAATCGATAACCAATATTGGATTTTTTTGTAAATGTCATACATTTGTCATTTCAAATAAAATCAGTAAAACAGTGACATAGCCATTTTAGTTTTTAAAATTCAAAATAAAGAAATTTAATTTGATTATATTTCATATCCTGAAACAAATCTCTCTTTTTTTCATATTCAAATTTTACAGACGATGGTGACAAATAAATTATGGCGTGAATTAGCTCGATATTTACCTTCTAAAATGTACACTTTCGACAATATATATTTTCTAAAATATACGTTTCTATATTGACATTAAGAAAAATATGACACAAAAGTTTCCCATCCATTATAACATCATAATAAATAGAAACGCTAATGACGGCATTAGGGGGAATTTTACATATTCATTACGTTATAATGAGTTGTACGACGGGATGTCTAAAAGCCACTCAGAAGCAGCCCGTTATACAGAATCTCAAATTTTGCATAAATTAATATTTATATCCTTTATTAATCATTAACGGATAAAGCGCCTCAATACTAACAAAAAAACATTATCATAATAATAGTTCTTAAACATTAAGAGTAAACTTAAATTTCTCCTCGCCGTACGTCTTAATGAGTGAATAACAAAAGCCAATTTCCCCCTTGCTTTTATAATGTGCTAATAATGATTTCATACATCAATAAAACTCTCACACATCAACCTATACCTTCATTCCAAAATTACGTTTGAAAATAATGTGCGCAATTATAATGACCAACAGACAACTGTACAATTACTGGAAGCATTAAACACCAATACTTTACTTGTATCTCCACAATCATGATAATGGAAGCAAAATTTAGCCATAAGCATGTTGGAGGTAAAACAATACTAGGTTTCTAACGATGCCCAAATCTCTCGTTTGATAGAGTTGAAGGTTGCGGGCTAAATATCGGTTGCTATACGTCTCTTAAAATGTACTTTATTTTCTTTTTCAAATATCAAATCATTAAACGTACATTTCATGATCTAGCATTTTCATTTTCGTCTATGGTTCACTAGATATTCCCAACAAAAAGTTATTTGCAAATTTTCAATTGATTTTGACGGTGCGTTTTAATCGTATGAGTGAATGTTTATATCACGCTGCCCCGTACACTGTTAAAAATTTCCGTAAATTAAGAAAACAGATTTTCCGTAAATTTCTGTTTTAGAAAACAATAAAAATAAAAAACAAAAAACATAAAAAATGTTAATTTACGGAAATATTTCAAAAATTTCTGGCAGCAATATTTCCGGACTTTTTTTTTTTGGGTTCCGTAATTTTAAATTACGGAAAAATTCTGTTAAAATACACATTTTTTTCCGTAATATGAGACAAATTTCTGTAAAAATACTGTCAAAGTTCCGTTAATTGACAGAAATTTCTGTAAATTTACCCTAAAAATGTCTGGAAATACTGCTGCCAGAAATTTCCGTAAATTTACGGAAATTTTTTTTAACAGTGTAGGCTACTTTGTTTTATTTTTCTGTCCGTTTACGGGCAGAAAATACAATAATTTCTTCAAGAGTAGATCGAATACGCACGTAAGATTTGGCGCTCACACTATACTTATGCCAACAGTTCAAATGATATAAGAATTACAACTTGTTTGAGGCAAGTCGGGGCGAGGCTGTGGATCACGAAATGCCCTCCCTACTGTTACAAAACTGTAAAAAACATTGTTTATGAGTCAAAGACATATTCTGTTTCGAATTTGTAAACACGTTTAAATCCTGTTTGACCGCCCCATACAAAGTTAGAGCAGTAGCACTCCAATTCTTATAATCTGATATAAGTAGGGATTGCAGGAACTATCGCCCTGTTAAAATCAGAAGAAAAAACATGGCGACAATCTTGCCTGTGTAAACTATATTTTAAAGAAAAAAATCCTATTTGCCGGCAATTACAAATTTATAAATTCGCACAGGATATACAAAGTGGAATAGAGAATATTGGTGTAAAATGTGTCGATTTTGATATTATTTGTTTAACTCTGGTTTTATCATAATAATGAGACTTTCAAACAGCTTCGACTCTGATGCAGGCCATAGGGTATTTGAAAAGTACACTGTAAACATTGTTTTTACATTGATCAATTTCTCTCAGATGTTCTACAAAAGTTACCACAAGTTACGATTACTCTGAAATTTTTTTAAGAAACTCTCTTTCTGGATTTATTAACCACTGTGTAGGCAATAGGGTTTAATGCGGCACTCAGTAGTGCAACAGTTACAACGAATGCTTCGACTTCGATAGCAACATAAATAAATACATTAAGAAATGTAACCAAAAACAAAGGAATCCAACAAAGAGTAAATACTCCTATGATATAGGAAGCCCTTTTGGCAGTTTTAGCTTCTAGATTCCTTCTCCCTCGTTCACGCGTTTTCTTACTCTTGGGATTAAACACGCATACAGACCCGTAGATTTCATCGGTTGGTGGAATCACAACCGATCCATTAGATGGGGAGGTTTCAATGATATATGGCGAGTCCTTCGTTCTATTTGTAGGGCTACTGCCAGATACTGCTTGAAGTGTGTTCCTGTCACCATCATCCGATTTTGCGTTTGACTTGGTTGCTTCCTTTGGGGTACCCGGAGGTGAAAACTCCTTAGGAGCTACTGCTGGGGTTACCGTAATGCCTGGGTTTGGTTTTGAAGAATCGGTAGCATTTATATCTGCAGCACTGGTATTTTCTGCAACTTGTAAAGGTGACTTCATAACCACGTTTTCATCGTTGGTTAATGTAGAATTTGTCCCTGTGATGCCTGTTGGTATTGGCGGTTGTCCGTTGTCGCACACAGTAACTTGCTCTTGATAGCTGCCTGTACTGCCATCGTCTGCGGAAGAACAACTTGGTTTATCAAGTGCAACTGAATTCTTTAGGTTAGATATGAGAGCACCTTTAAACTCATGTTGCGGAATTACTTTGTGCGATTGATTTTGATTGTTGAGAATTACTGCTGTATAATTTTGTTGTGTATTCAGTGCATGTGACTCTCGTTCACGGTTTAGGGATATATTTTGATTTGGCGATGATAAGACTACACTTGAACTATTTATGTCCAACGTTGGACCGTGGAATGTCGAAACTAATGATGTAGGATAAATCATATTTTCATTGGTTTTGCTTTGTGCTTTTACTTCTTGCGAGGAATCTCTAACCACGTTACGTCTTCGTCGAAACAAAGAACGCAGTGAGGGAAGCTGACGTCGTCTAGCACCCTCTCTTGTTGGGAGCTCAAGATCCTTACCAATTGCACTTTTTCGTTTAAATAGCGAACCCTTGTCTTTTACATGCTTCTTCACAATGTAAAATATTTTCCCGTAAAAAACTAAGATAATAACGAGACAAACTAATCCAATGGGAGACAGAACACCTACATGGACAATGTCAAATGTAGGATACGATGTTTCTAGCCCACAAATGCAGAATAAATACATGGGATTATTCCGTAAAAGTATTGTGGTTATTAACCCTAGTATGATTCCTGCCGTCCAAGATACAAGTAACCCACCAATAACTCGCCATCTCTGTTCTTTTGTTTTAAATGGATGGGCAATTGCCTGATAACGTTCCATGCTAATTGAGGCCAAAGTGAATAGCTGCACGCAACTACTCGTTATGTGGAAGAACATCTGTCCTGTACAAATACCCTCACGGGATTGCTGGCAGTCAGATGAAGACAGAGTTGAAGCATAAGTAAGCAATAACACTGGTACACTAAAAACACACGCTACTAGGTCAGCAAATGCGAGGTTCACGAGCAACGCGTTATTCGCCGTTCTCAATGAGCGATTGGTATATACACTAATACAAACAAGCGCATTGCCAACCACGCCCGACTAGGAAGGTTACACCAAGCAACACACAAGATGCTAACATTAATATCCGCTCGTTTCTAATAACAAAATCGTTTTGTAATTGCCATGTTTGAATGTTGGAGTAAGCTTCGTCTGTAACGTCGCTTGAAGTGATGTTCTCCAGCGGAAAGGATTGGCTATCCATACTTCACTAGCTCAAATTGCAACATCAACAATGTTACTATGCGATGTAAAACCAACTTTTACGGCAACACAGTGTCGCTTCATGGTTATACGTACTACCTCGCAATTGAAACTCATATCAGTTGTAGAATTTGCATTAAACAGACAATATATAAAAGACAGCCCTTAGGGCTAAGAAAAAATCGAAGGCGGAAAGCGTTTTTCCTTCGCTATCTTGATTTCACTGGACAGGTGCCGCTGATTACTTTAGATAATGTTTCTGCGCCGATGGAGAAAATCACATTAGTCACCCATTACAACACTCCAGTAGGAACTCTGGACTTCTTGTTGGTTGAAGCACTTTGGAATCTGAAAGTGTAGAAACAAAATTATATATCAATTCGCAAAACGAAACTTGAGTTATGAAATTAAACGTTTGAATTTTCAACTTGACAATATTTAAGCTTACTACACCCTAAAAACTTTGACCCTTTTTGTAAAAATATGACCACTATTTTCGGAGTATTATGCATAGTTGACTACTACCCCGGTATATTCCCCGGTGTTTTAGTGTGTAAGCGACAAAAAAAAACACATATCGATAGTCAGGCGATTTTAAAGAGGCATTTCGTGATCCACAGCCTCGTCCCGTTAACATTAGTAACCCATGTGTACCTAATCTTACGCGCAAATTCGGTCGTGTCTCTAAGAAATTTGCAATTTTGTATTTTCTGTCCGTACACGGACAGAAATCATAGCACAGTGGTCTATGGGGCCGTGGGAAACGGGCATTTACTCGTAACACAAAACCGCAAGGTCAGATCAACTAAAAAGTTGTGAATAAGCTTTTCTCATGGATATCTATTGAAAAATGAATGTAACAGAAGGTTCTGGAATCACGAATGCACATTTAAACGATTTGTAGGAAGGTTTTATGCTAGGTGGTTAAAATACATTTTGAAGTTGAATGTGCGTGTCTGACCAAGTTGTTAGGCAGTTATGAACAATTATGTACTATATATTGAAAAAATTTCCGTTGATTCTGACGGTAAACATTTTGATGTCTGGAAATTTTTTGTATTACGGTTCCCCAAAGACCACTGTTGCATAATACAAAATTATGATTTTCCTTCGAAGTATATCGATTTGCACGTAAGATTAGTTAGGCCCACATACTATACTTATGCCGACACTTCAGAGGATGTAAAAATCTCAGAGTAAGGTCAGGAGAACGCGCCTGTGGATCATGAAATGCCCAATGAATACCACCCGTCCTTCATTTTTTGTAGTAGGTCAAATGAATACTCTCTACATATATTTCAGTATTGCCATGTACAACCGCTGATAAACTTTTGTAAATAACATTTTGATTCGTATTTCAACTTTGTCAAAATTTTGAGGCAATCGAAAAACTTTTCAAATTATTACGACAATTGCACGCTGAGATGTGGGCATACACCAGTATTTTGGTATTCAACACACAAAAAGTGATCAGGAATTATTAATAACGATATACCCACGTACGCTTTTTTTTATCTCGTGAGGGTGACTTTATTCTGCCGATCGTGCTAAAAATACCCGGACGCGTGGGATGCCCGAGTTGTTGATTTTATATAAGATATATATAATATCCCAGACAGCCTGTCCTCCAAAAAAAGGTACAACAGAAAACCGATTTTTTTTCAATATTAGTCTCAAAATCATAAGTCGTTTTGTACATCACATAAAAAGAAAAGCCCGGCTTTCAAGGATTTTTTGTTTCATCCCTCCATGTGCTTGTTCATTCAATGAGAGATAACTCCAGTTTTATGCGGGACAAACAAAAACGAGTTTGTGCCACTTTCGGTTGAGTGCAAACGGAAAAGAATTAGTTAAACATTAAGGTTTCCACATTTAAACAATATGATATTCTTAAAAGGGATTAACTTCATAAAGAAACTCTAAAAGATACGGAAACAGTTGTGTAATGGTGAAAGTTATGATAAGTAAGTTCTGGCTTTTAAGATAAAGTGATAACATTCGACATATTATCGTTTGGGGTTTAGAGAGAACCATGAGCGTACAGCACCTGGAGGAGAGGTTTTTTATGTCTTGAAGTATCATAAAATTGCCAATTCCGACCAACACATTGATCTGTGCTTCCAATTTTCAAAATATTTAGTACGTTCAACAAGTAGTAAAGCAAAGATAGTGCAATATTATTAAAACAAGTTCCTTTTGGATTTGGATGTTTATTTTGGTTGCAATTACAATCCTTTCTGCATGATTTTAACAGATAACCAATTTTTGGTAATAATTTCAAGTCATAATATCATTGAACGTGCAATAATGTTTTATTGTTTATTTTTTATAAAAAGAAGAAATACTTATCATTGAAGTATTATGTTGACCTATTCAAACTGTGTCGATAAAACTGGACTTCCTTTGTTTACTTTAATCGTGTTTGGGGTTCTTTTGTAAAGTTTCAATCTTTCGTGAGTTTCAAGGCAGCATGGTATAAACTGCGCGAAACAACTCTTGCCCATGCATAAAAGTTGCACAAAATTGATTTCGGTGTGTCGCAGTCATATTATATCTCTGGATTGAAAAAGCAATGAATTCAACAAACCCCATTGAAAAGCCGGTCTTTGTTCTTTGATATTATAGCCAAGTAGCAATGACTATTTTGAAATTTATATTAACATTTTTTTTCTGATTGTACCACTTGTTTGAGATCAGGCTATTTAATTATATATATAATCAGTTACACAAAGTCGGGTGTAGTCGCATGCCTTAAAAGCATAGATAATAATATATATATATCTATATAGATATAATATATATTATATATATATATATATATAATATTATATATATCCCTTAAATCACTAAAACCCGACTTTACCCACTTTTCAAATATTTGGGCAAATTCTCCATTTCAGTCTATTTCATCGCGGCCATCCACCAGCCGTAACAGGCGAAAGCTTTCAGCAACACCACTACTCTTAAGTCTAGCGGCCACTCATGTAAATAACTAAGGAAAGCGGTACGCTCTGGACTGAGTTCATTTTTTGAAAAGTCTACATACCGTGGGCCGGCTAGGTGACGTTTCACTAAAAGATCTAGGGCCTTTCCGCTGACCGAGACTAGTATACCTAATAGAGATCGGAAGCAAGGTTGTGATCCATTGTTAACAACTCGAGCGTATCGAACCGAGTCTGTTGCGCTTGCAATGACTTGGCCGCACGGCGGCGCTGTGAGCGCCCTAGGTTTTCTATGAGCTTGGTATCCGTCAATCAGGTCATTTTTTAACCCAATTTTGTGCTTCAAATTCCTGACATAAACAAGATATACTCGGTTCTTAAGATGAGTTTCACATTAACACTTTATGGGTTTGGCTATGTCATCACTAGCTTCATTTTCATCAGACCTAAGTCAAAAATATAAACAAGTCCCCAAATTACGATTCTGTTCTGTTCAAAAATCTGAATTTTGTGCGAAATAAACTGGCCCAAGTTTGTTTAATTCTCGTGAACTAAATATGAATTCACATTTTAATTACCCTCAGTATATTTTGAAGACATCCAAGAATGTCCTTTAATACAATCGAAATGTGAGCAAATTCTAATCTACGAACGTCGACAGTTGAAGGAACAAATTTGGGGTCATTTTCAAATCATATTTCATGGCCTATATTCAACAGTCATTAGTACTAAACTGTGTTCAAAGACTTTAAGAGAATAACACGCACGTGTAGCACCATTATTCAAAATAGCCCCCAAACTCAACCTTGAGGTGTTATAATTGAATTGGTCTTGAATAACTATCACGCTCTGCGATCAGCGAGGGAATGTTGATTTAACATAACAATACCGTACCAGACCTTGCACGTGCACACCATCCATTGACTACGTACTTGCTTTCGAATCTCTATTAGTATACTCGTCTCAAGCGCTGACCAAGGAAGCGTCCGCTCTGGACGTAGTTCATTTTTGGAAAAGTCTACCTGCCGTGGCCCGCTAGGTGACTTTTCACTGCCGTGGCTGGCTAGGTGACTTTTCATTTCACTGAACGTCACTAAAGACAGGGCGACTTTCCCGCTGACCAAGGAAGCGGTCCTCTCTGGACTGAGTTCAATTTTGAACAGTCCTCCTTCCGTGGCCCGGCTAAGTGACTTTTCACTGCGTGGCCTGGCTAGGTGACGTTTCACTGAAATATCACTAAACGATCTAGGGCGACTTTTCCGCTGACCAAGGAAGCGTTCCGCTCTGACTTAGTTCCTATTTTTTAAAAGTCTACCGCGTGGCCCGGAATAAGTTACGTTTCACTGCCGGGGCCTGGCTAGTGACTTTTCACTGAAAGATCACTAAAAGATCTAGGAGGGCGACTTTCCTCCGCTGACCAAGGAAAGCGGCGCTCTGGACTAGTTCATTTTTGAACGGCCTACCTGCCGTGGCCCGGCCGGTGATTTTTCACTGCCGTGGCCCAGGTAGGTGACTTGTCACTGAAAGATCACAACAGATCAAGGGCTAGCTTTCCGCTTGACCAAGCCCAGCGGTACCGCTCTGGACTTCGTTTTTCATTCTGAACTCTGGACTTATTTCATTATTGCGATGTCCCTGCGATGACTAACCACTCCTATAGTAATACGTTTGGTCGCGGACCATTTTCTATCCTTAGAGCAACTTAATAGCGATAGCCAGTAACTTAACCTCAAAACTGACTTGTGCGAGTCTGCAGTCAGAAACTGGGCATGATAAGCACTCTCTCAACTTACAATGACCCTTCAACACCTTATCGACATAGGTTTTTGCGGAAACCGAACGGTGGCCAACACTTTTCTTGCAGACTCTACGGGTTATCTTCGGGCCCAAAAATAGGTGATTTTCGCGGTGGCCCAGCTAACTTTTGCTGCCGTGGCCCGGCTACTTTGAAAGGGTACTGCCGCCGTGGCCCGGCTAAGTTTGGATCGTGCGGTTTTTTCTCCACCGAACCACTTCTGTCGCCCCCCGGGAACACCCGAGCTTACCTAAAACATGTTTGGCCACCTGCCAGGTTTCCGCAAAACCAACTTAAAATAGGTTTTGAAGGGAAAAAAAACTCAGTAATGCGAAAAGAGTTCCGGGCCTGCCTGGTTTCTAATCGCAGACCCACACCGGTCGGATGTGGGTCAGGTGGAACTCGGTAGAATGAAAATGCCAATTGGGAGCCCAATTGTCGGGGACCAGAACGTATACTATAGGGAGTATATCCGTTTACTGGCCCCGGTCGTGGGTTTTGTCTGAGCGGGCTGAGTGTTTGGCGCCAACTGTTTCTAGCCGGCAGACGGGGCGTTTTGCCCACTATAGTGGATTTTCCCGAGAGCGGCTCTCCTCTGGAGACGCTAAAAATGGCGGGTGCCGTATGCGAAGTCTGGATTTTGATCTAGGACGCTTTTCGGTAGCGATACATTGAGTGTGTACAACAAAAATGTAGCTGCGCAGATGCCCAAAAAGCCGGCCTGCAGCGCCTGTGGCGTGGTTCTGGACCAGAACGTATACTCTACATAGTCTAGCCACTGCTGGGGCTTTGAAAAAAATGACAGTCCGGAGCGGACCAGTTACACGGATTTAGCCGCGATTTCCGGCTGTCTTGGAAGCCTACCGCTCTGGACTTAGTTTTTTTTCATCCTTACCGCTCTGACTTAGTTTTTTTTTTCACCCTTAACTATGGCTGTTGGATCTAGGCCAATTCCCCGCCTAAATCCCGGGCGTGTCCGCTCTGGACTTAGTTATTTGTTTTCAAAAGTCCGGAGCGGACCAGTTCACCATGTAGCCAGCCGCGATTTCCGGCTACAGATCAAGGAAGCCGTCCGCTCTGGACTCAGTTTTTTTTTTTTGTCAATATTTCAGTGATTTTTTTCTCTGGACTTAGTTTTTAAGACCGAGGCAGTGGTCCGCTCGGGACTTAGTCGTTTTTTCAAAAGTGACTTATCACTTTTTCGAAAGAGGACTTTTTTCCATTTTTCAATTTATATTTTGTCAATCTGAAAAATTGGTTTTAAGTGAAAGTCCGGCCGCATCTGAATTATAGTGACATATGTAGGGATTCGGATTAGGGTTAAGGGCTCTTGAATTTCACCGAAGTAGTCACTTTGGGATAAAATTTTTGGACTGGGTGAAAAGTCCGTTTGCAGTCACTTTCGGAGAAATTTTGGACGGTGAAAAGATCCGTTTTCCATCATGGTACCGTTACTTCCGGTACTTTGATTCCAGGTGAAAGTTATAAAAATGCAATCAGTTTTTTCAAGGTAAGTATCAGATGGCTCTTGGATAGACCGATGGACCGCATCCCAGGACGCTACACCAAACCAAACCCGCTAGGATTCCGGATTCCCAGGTTCGAGTCCCAAGCCCTCAAGGTAAATTAATTTTTGTTCTGTTCTTCTTCGCATACCTTATGTCACGTGATACCGTCACCTGGTACGTGGCACTTGATGAATTCGTGGCGGGAAATAAACGGTAAATAAAGGGAGCGAACGCCAGCGATCTCTATCAGTCTAGCAATGGAAACGACGACAAGCACTTCAGATTCCTCCACCGAGGACGCTTACCTCGGTGGTTGTAAAACGAAAGATGAAAAAGGCTGGGAATAAGCCTAAGAAGCCGACGGTGGATACCGGGGAGTGTAGCGGCAGCAAATACAGCTGACCGCATCCCTGAAATATTGCCCGACACGAGGCGGGGTAGGGCAGCAAAAGCGCGCAGCATACTCCGGCGCATTCACTTCATCAGCGGAGCCGGCGCTCTTCCTCTTCCCCCGACCTGCTGTGCCAAAACAAAAGCCAAAGACAAGGCTAAAAAGGAGCCGGGGACAGGGCCCGGTTGCATCAAGCTCATTGGGCAGGCATTCTGCCAAGATCGAGCAACTTTCCGCGTTGTAATCCCGAGGATAGTCGTGCCCATGACATGGGTGTGCAACCCGGGATGAAGCTGCGCTGACGCGGACCCCAACGCTGGGTACCGACTTTAGTTAGCCAGTGACATGATGAGCCTATAGGATATAATGATTTTTATCTGATGATCCCGCGCAAACCAGCCCACCGCGACAGAAGGGAGCCGAGTACATAGACGGGGCAGAAAATGACCCGAAGCGAGACCGATTGAACGTGCAGTACCCTTCTAAGGACGATCTCGGATGGACGTCACATTTGACCCCGGTGCGACTACCGTGTTCCGCGGTCCACTGCCGAGTTGGGGGGTGGGTGGGGAACTCTCCTTTGGACGCTGCCGACCAACAGACGTGGGGCGTCCCTGGACTATTTTGCGGAGTTTTTCTTTCTTAATCTTCTTCCAGGAGAGCGCCTACTGGACAAACATCCGGTTGAAGAGAAAATAGGTAGAAAGGTGACAGCGGCCCGCCGAAATCCGCGCCGGGTTTTTGGTAATCCATTTGGGTGATGGGTCTTAATCGCTGGCGAACGCCAAGGATTATTGGTCGCCCATCCGGGTTTACGAACCCGATGATTTGCAATGCGATGGTAAAACGCTTTTGAAGTTCTGTCTGGTAGCAATCAAATCCTCTTGTGCGAATCCGACTACCGACCCAAAGAAGATGGATTGGCCTAAACTCAGGAGACAAAAGAGCAATAAGTTCAATTAAACACCTCCGATAGCATCCGCTGGATAGAGGTCCAGTCCGCCTGGGACTACTGTTCAGCGGAATTGCCAGCAGAAGTATAACTGCAATCCGCAACTATCTCTCGATAAAGGCATGGTGCCGTACAAGGGGCATTCCGGTTGGCTGACGAAAACCATCGAATGCCGACTAAGCCTACCAGCCAGGGCTTCAGAATGTACTCACTTATCGAATGGGACACTGGATACATTTGCAACTTTACTACTGCGTAATGCACCTTCAAACACAGCGGCTGAAAGTCGTGGATATCGCGCTCGACGTGACACGAGTACCACAACAAGTTCCATCAAATTTCCTGCGACAAGTTGTACGGATCCTAATCTATTAGCCCAGGAACTGTTGGAGCGCGATACCTATCTCACGGGGGGGCCGTGAACGAGAGTCACGGGGACAGCCGACTGACTTCTCAAAGATAGCCGCAAAACCCCGGAGCCGATGCCATCAAGACCTGGATAAACGCACCCGCCTGGTACTTTTTATGTTCGGCAAAATGGGCGCACACAACGTTCACGCTGTGGAAGGACATCAAGGTGGTCCCACTCATTTCAACGGCGCATATTAACGGGTACCGTGATGCCAATGATCCCGAGAAGATCAGCCGGCGCTTTCGTCTCACCAAAGGCTCTAAGAAGAGCTCACATTATCGCCGCTCCGCCCTTAATTGTTGAATCCCACAGTACAGGAGCGCCGTTGACAAAGCTGATCAGTTTACGTGCATACAACTCCTTCTGGAGAAAGAGTCAGCACTGGTGGAAGCGGGTGCTTTACTCTTGGTCGATATCAGCCGGGTCAAGGCCTTGAATTGTTCTCGGGTCCACAATGCGGCGGTACAACCGGCTGCTGATAAAATTGCTCGTCATTCGAAGGTTTACCTCAAACGGCCGAGGAGTCATTGACGGTTCGGCCGGCGGCCAGTTCCCCCACCTGATCGACCTGTAGTAAGGGACATGCCTCAACCATAGGGCGGGCCATGACTGGTTAATATGAGGAAGAGGCATCCGGCACCTGTCGGAGATGCCAGACACGCTCGGAGAACGACTTGCTTCAGGATTGGCGAAGCGGACGAAGTTCGGGTGCAGAACGTGCGGGTGCATCTCTGTCGGGTGGAGTGTTTTTTTGTATACCATCGCTTCCTCTTAGTGATCAGATTTTGCAGTTTTTGAATTGAGCGATAACCACCTCGCGGTCCAAAACACTTGCATGTTGCGCAAGCATTTTGACGAAAGACTGACGCGAAGACGGACTCCTAAGGGCAGGTTGTGCCGAATGATATGGCACCCTGCCTGCTAACTGTGTCCGCTGACTTACTCGAAAAATGAACTTTGAACTTGCCGCAATCGTTGTGCCGAAACAACCAGTGCACCGCTGTAGTTCTAACATGACTATAGGCCGACGGCATACTGGTTGTGCCGAGTCGATTAGTTGGCACCACTGAACAATGACTTTTAACCTTTAAATCGCTTTAAATGTTCCAAGATGTTGTGCCGAGTTGAGAGCACCATTGTTTTTTATTTGGCTGACCTGACACTTTTACTTTAAGCTGATGATCTCCCTAACCCTTCGACCCGCCGGCTGTCTTACAAGTCAACTAACATCAGACTTGGTAACTTCAATCTCTCAGCTAGCTACTGCTACCATCTCCAGTCCACCCGCAATCGCCTTCACTGCTGCTACCACAGAAGCGCAGCCTACATGTACTGTTGAACCTGGCCAATAACACCACAAATGGGAGGCCTTACTCCGACCGGTATTTGGATCCTGTACCCGGAAAGGAACTGAATGGGCTGTGCCCTATCCTCTCCATGATAATATAGGTTCCCCTGCGCCGTGTTGCGTTGGTTTAACCAACAGTTCCAAATACAACTACTGCTACCATACATCAAGACTTGCAGCCTGGAGCTTCTGCTACCACAAGTGCAGCCGAATACTACCTCACACCAACTAAATCTTATCAGAAAATGTCTGTGATAAACAGATGTTTGACGACTTAATTCAAAAGAAAGAACAACAATTCCTGGCCACAATTCCAATACAATTCTTGTTCAGAACTAATTAAAAACAACAAATTCCATCTAGTTAGCACAAGGGTTTAATTAATAGACCTGTAGGCGAACATTACGGCAAAACTGCACGCGCCTTACAGGCGTGCGGCCGCCCTTAGTTACGGTCAAGTGAGGGGTCCGTAAGCCGGGTCAAGGTCAGGGGTTGCGACCGGGTAAAGGTTAGTAGGTTGGGACAGATTCATGCAATAGTCCCCAACATTACGGTAAATAGCACGCGCCTTAAAAGGCGTGCGGTCTGCCCCTTAGTTTACGGTCAAGGAGGGTCAGTTAGCCGGTCAAGGTCAGGGGTTGCGACCCGGTAACAAGTAGTGGTTTGGCACAGATCATGCAATAAGGCCCAACATTACGGTAAAAACGCACGCGCCTTAAAAGGCGTGCGGTCGCCCCTTAGTTACGGTCAAGTGAGGGGTCAGTTAGCCGGTTCAGGTCAGGGGTTGCGACCGGGTAAAGGGTTAGTGGTTAGGACAGATTCATGCAATAGGCCAACATTACGGTAAAACCGCACGCGCCTTAACATGCGTGCGGTCGCCCCTTAGTTACCGGCAAGTGAGGGGCAGTTTAGCCGGGTCAAGGTCGGAAGGGGTGCGACCGGGTCAAATGTTATTGGTTTGGGCCAAACATTACGTAAAACGCACGCGGCTTAACACGCGTGCGGCGCCCCCTTAGTTTACCGGTCAAGTGAGTGGTCATTTAGCTGGGTCAAGTCAGGGGTTTTTCACTTGCCCGGGTCAAGGTCAGAGGTTGTGACCGGTTAGAGGTCAGGGGTTGGGGATTTGGGACCGAATCATTTGTCGGCGAAAGTGCGGTAATCTTAGCCAATTCATTCCCCAAGAAATGGCCCTGTAATTTAGAATAAAATTTGTGCTACCTACCGGTTTTCCCTTCCTCCGCAACCTATTAGGATTGAGTTTTTAGGTTTCATATCTAATGTTTTTAAAAGAAAAAGGGTGCGTATCATGCCTATTTTCTGACAGCAAACTCGCAATAGTAAGTTGAGGTTAAGTAATGGGCCACCTATGAAGTTGCTCTAAGGATGAGTATGGGTCGCGACCAGAACGTTTACTATAGGAGGGAGTGCATCTCTGAATTTCAAAATGAACTAAGTCCCAGAATTCAGAAAAAAACTAAGTCCCAGAGGTTCAGAAAAAAACTAAGTCCAGAGCGGACCGCTTCAGCTGTGAGCGGAAAGTCGCCCTCGATCTTTTCGTGATCTTTCAGTGAAATGTCACCTAGCCGGGCTACTGCAGTGAAAGTCACCTAGCCGGGCCACGGCAGGTAGACTTTTCAAAATGACTAAAGTCCAGAGCGGACCCTCCTTGGTGAGCGGAAAGTTGCCCTAGACCTTTTACTTTTGTGATCGTTCAGTGAAAGTTCACCTAGCCGGGCTAACTGCAGTGAAAAGTCCACCTGCCGGGCCACGGCAGGTAGACTTTTCAAAATGAACTAAGTCCAAGCGGACCGCTTCCTGGGTCAACGGCAAGGCGCCCTAGATCTTTTATTGATCTTCAGTGAAAAGTCACTAAGCCGGGCTACGGCAGTGAAAAGTCAAACCCTTGCCGGGCCACGGCAGGTAAGACTTTTCAAAAATGAACTAAGTCCAGAGCGGACCGCTTCCTTCCTTGGTCCGCGGAAAGTCGCCTAGATCCTTTTTAGTGATCTATCAGTGAAAAGTCACCCAGCTGGGCCACGGCAGTGAAATGTCACCTAGCCGGGCCACGGCAAGGTAGACTTTTCAAAAATGAACTAAGTCCAGAGCGACCGCTGCCTTGGTCGGGGGTAAATCGGTTCTAGATTATTAACCCAACTCTTGGGTAAAAGTCACGTAACCGCGGGCCACGGCAGCGAGATTTTTCCAGTAGCGGACCACTTCATTTGGTCAGCTGAAAATCACTCTAGATCTACTAAGCGACCTGGGTGGAAAAAACACTAAGTCCAGAGTTCAGAAAAAAACTAAGTCAGAGCGTACCGCTCCATTGGTCCTTCACCTGAAGTTGCGGTGGACTTTAAGAGGATGCGGGTCTCGCTGAAGACAATGCTAGGTCAAAAAAACCCGACTAAGTACCAAAATTTCTAAGTCAGGTAGGGGGCGCCCTACTCGACATCTCAATCGATCGTCCCAGGTTCCATCAAGTGGATATTTTCCGAAATTGAGTTAGGTACGTAACAACTGTAAAAATTTTCCGTAAATAAAGAAACAGATTTTCCGTATTTTACGGGAAAAATCTTGTTTAAGAACATAAAAATAAAAACAACAAACATACAAAATAGCTAAAAATGTTAATTACGGAATATTTCAAAAATTCTGGCAGCAATATTTCCGGACATTTTTTTTTGGTTCCGTAATTTTAAATTAAAAAAAAAAAAAAAAAAAAAAAAAAAAAAAAAATCCATAATATGAGACAAATTTCTTAAAATTACTGTCAAAGTTTCCCGTTAATATTGACAGAAACTATATAAATTTACCCTAAAAATGACGGGAAATAACTGCGGCCAGAAATTTCCCCCCCGTAATTTACGGAATTTTTTTAACAGTGGTAAGGGATATTTAGATATATAATATATATATATATAATATATATAATATATATATATATATATATATATAATATATTTATAGATATAAAAGGCAGAATACATCATAGTACACAGTATATTTACAGGTGGACTAGCTTTTGGATTAAAGTGCTCAATCCATTACAGGAGAGCGTAAAATCACTTAACAAAGTTATAGACCTCTGGGAAAGGCAACCGTTACTCTGAGTTTTCAACGGTATACCCCCGTCACTTACGATCAATGGGTACCGATCTTCAGACGGCATATAAAGTGCATATATAATATATTAGCTATATATTATATATATATATCTATAATATATATCCTATCAAGAGAGAGACGAGAGAGAAGCTTGGGAAGACGTTTGAAGAAGCTTTTCTATAGTTTGGGGAGGGTGCTGAATCACGAAATTTGGTCCAACCTCTGGGAAATGTGGGGAACTTGTAAATAAAGGGGGTAAATGAGTACAGGGGTAAATTTAAAATCAAGGGTCAAATTGTGTTTAAATGTACACCAATGTATTTGTCCTCATTATAAGGATAAAAAAAGGTACGTTTTGTTTAGGTTCGACCTTTAGTTACACGGCAACAGCCCTGGATAAAGTTCAAGGTCTTCTGGGCAAAAAAAAAAAATCCAGTGCTCAGATTTTGTGAAACCGTGGTCAACTTATTTCCCTGGTCAATACTGAAGGAAATTAATTTCAATTCTTTGGGTGACAATTATGTATACAATTTTGAGATCAAGGTTTGGTGACCCCTATAGACCCTGTAACCTCTTGATACTTTTGGCCCACTAATGACGAAACCAAGCCCAAACATTGTAATATAAGCCAAGACGAACAACACCAGCTCAACAAAATCGGAGCACTGGGTAACGTTTACCCCAGGATGACATTGAACCTTAAGGGGGATGGCCCGATTTAAGGATAAAATGTTTTCATCTTCGCAATAGATTGGCCTTCACTCCAAAACCCCCATTGTAAAGTTTCGGCGGCCGATATTTCAATCCGTTTTTGATGCAGAGCTAAAAACTTATTTTGTAAGCCCCATAGATAACTGTGTAAAATTAATATTGGTCTACCAAAATGGGCACATTTTCGCTCATCACTTTCCAACAAACATCCTATGGGCTCTAAGATTTCCAGGGTAATGAGAAAATAGTAGCTTTCTTCCCGATACCAAAATGTTGACCACTCCGGTAAATCCTGGGCTTCTGGGGACGAGGCTTATTAAGCGATCGTGCCATGGAACTTAATAGGGCTGTACCTGTTTAACTAAGGTCGGAACCTAGACACACTTTTTTTTTAATCCTTCTAATGAGACAAATACATTAGATGTACATTTACACCCAATTGGACTATGATTTTCCAATTTACCTAATTAACCCCCGTACTAATTTACCCCCTTATTTTACAAAGCTCTTCCCAAATTTCCCATAGGTGGACCCAATTTCTGATTCACACCCTTCAAACTATAGAAAAAACATTTTCCCAAAAACCTTCTTCCCAAAATTTCTAAATGGGGGGTCCTGATTTATAAACCTACTATGTAGTCGCCGTTTAGTTCTCAAAGGATTAAGTATTCGCCAGTTTCATTCGAACTTGATCTTTTTTTCCTTGCACAACTTCCAGATGTACTTGGAGAGTTCCGTGATGTCTGTACTTTGCATTTCTGAAGGAATTGGTTTGTGGATTGCTAGTCTTGTTTGCTAGTCCCCCACGTATTTTTCTTCTTAATCGGTGTTTTTTACAATTCTTGGATAATAATGTTGTTTGACCGACTTTCCATTTAGTGGGCACTCTTCTTTTTTTTTCTCTTTTCTTGCAGCTGCAAGGTTTATCCTCATTTTTTTCCGGTGGTTTTTGGGATTTCCCTGATTTTGTGTTGCGTGTGTCGATGATGTTTTTTGATGTTCGGCAAATGCCGCTGTAGGGAACATCTTTTATCGTGTTTCTGTTAAAGATGTTCCTTAATAATTGTCATTTGGGGGGTAAGCTTTCGTCCACGATCGTAATATTTGCGCTCCCGACTGGGTGCATTGATCAATGTGTGTATCATCTGGATAAATTCGTGACCGCCAACAGAGTGCCGCAGACTTATAGACTACCTGTGTCAAAGTGTTCTGACCTTTTTTTTAGATGGCGGCCATTTTTGTCATTTCACTTTGTTTTCAACTGCCCGTGTTCACATTCACTAGGTTTCTAAGAAGATATTGTAGTTAATTAATACCTTCACACTATTTTGATCTTATTACCCCCACTTTTGAGAAATGTACAGACGAAAAAGTGTAAACTTTATTTTGGAACCCTCTGTAGAAACCATCAAAACATGTTGTGCTGACTCTTTTGGCAAAGTCTTATGATTCTACTGTCATGACTGTAGAATAAGAAGAGGGGCAGAGATAGCAAAGAGTGAAAGAAATGTTTTTACTTTGTAAATATATCCTTGTTAAATAACATGTACAACAATATTAGATAAAAATGCAGTACTTTCAGCTTCCAATTTCCTTCGGTGATGACAATTACATAAATAAGCAATTATTCAAAATTTAAACTTTCCAATTGTCAAAATGAGCGCATGACATAAACTAACAACTTAAATTGCAAATTCTCCTCAAATTTGTTGTCAAAACGAACCTCTTCAAGATCCTACAAATCTGCCTTTTGTTTTATATTTTGAGAAAATTACAAACGGCATGGGTGAACACAAAATGAGATGCCATGTCATTTGCGTGGTCAGTGGCGTAAATTTCTTTTTGACATTGGGGGGATGGGGTTGATGAAAATTTATGAATGAAATGGGGTTTGCTGAAAATATCCATTACTAGCACATTTAGAAGCTAAAATCATTAAATATAATTGTAATTAGAAAATTTTTTAAAACTATTATGGTAAAATATGAGGTTATTTTGGGTAAAAGGCACATGAATGGGCATCAACATTGGGAGGGGGGTGATCGTATTGACCATCCCCCTCATCAAAATATTGGGGGGGGGGGATATATCATCCCATCCCCCCCCCCCCCGGATTTACGCCTATGTGCGTTGTGGTACTACGAATTTGCCAATTATCGAGGAAATTTTGCTTTTGGTAAAGTTGTCTTGATTTCATACCTCCTTTGTTTCATTGTACTGCTTTAGGTTTTGCTATGGTTCATGAATAAAGGTTGCTAAAACAATAATGTGAACGACAATGCCAATGTAATGTCGTAGGTAGTTGATGGATTAGCTTTCTTCAAGCATTAAACTTTTCAGGGATCAAATTTCAAGAAAATGCTATGATAATCATTCAGTCAAATACCTATGCCGTATCCATTTTAATGTCAAACCATTTAGGTTTATCCTTGTATGCATAATGCATGATTGGGGCAAAACGACTTCCCGCACAACTCCACTCAGAAGTACACCTGAGTCTTACTAATTAAGGAAAGTTCTTTGATCGAAATTTTATCACATCAACATTTTTCTTATGAGTATTTTTTAATCGGTCTATAGATACCTGAGGTATTTCGCCGTCTGCAGTGATGTACAATTCTCGTCTAAAATCGCGAGCTTCCAGTGTAAATATCTACGAAATCATCAGATGCGTGATGCCAATCGTCAGGAATTGGCGTTTATCATATCCCAATGGCTTTGGGATATTTTATTGGGCTGGGATGTTTGAATATTCTACGCAAACCTTAATAGTTTGGAGAGTCTGATATTTTACTTATAAAATACGTGATATTTTTAAAAGTACTTATGATTCTATGCAGTTGGTACTTTAAGAAAATCATAACAGTTAAGAATCACGTGTGCAGTAAGCTTTAACTCTCTCCCTGCGGATGTCGAGTGCACTCGACACACGCATTAATTTTTGTCAATATTGGATTTTTTGGGTTAAAAACATTTCAAAATTATTTATTTTCATGGGCATATTCAAATTCAGCCTAAAATTCATTGAAATGAGTCCAAACAATCCCTAGTTTTTTGGGTGTTTTTTTCGATGGTTTCCCAAATGACCTGCAAATATTTGGCAAACTGTCTCAAATGTCTCTGACTTATGTGTTATAACTTATACACAATTGCCCAGCACGGAGAGAGTTAAGGGTCGTTTACGCAAAATTAAAACAATGAGTTTGAGTTATTAAGCTAAGGAAACGGAATGTATATATGATATAAGCTTCAAGATCACGTAATTTCATAAACTCAATGCACTCGATTGGGGAATTATCAACAAAAAAGTGGGGAACTGGTCATCACAGAGATACGTATTTCACCATGGTTTAAACTGAACATGCAGCGTTTCTCTTTTTCATTTCTTCCTAGGAATGCACTGTCAATTTCTTATACAATAAAAGCAGGAGACTAAAGATTCAACGGAATTTACTTAATAGAATTTAGATTATTACAATTTCAAAATCACAATTATCACAATTATGGCTCGTTTTGAAATTCTAATCAGTTATTATTTCCCCCGAAGCCATTATTTCGCAAACGAAGATATTTATGCACTTAATTAAAATGATTGACTTGGTAAACAAGCAAAATGTTTTGTTAAGCAAGGTATAAAATACTTGCAATCAAAAAACATGTTTAAGTCCAAGGCTGAATACTAATTTCTGTTTTGTACTCGCATTCGCAAAGAGACGAGAATACACATGTTGTCATGCACGTTGACATGGGGGAATAATAATGCAAAGAGATCCGAAACCGCCATAAAGGACCCAGAGACAACCCATTTCAAGAACCATCAACGATAGCTCACCTTTAATCGGATTTTCGAAAAAGCTGATTAATGGCAAATGCATATTGAGAACATTTATATTGAATAATTTCAGTTCCTGCTACCTAGCTAATTAACAGCAAAGCCCACTCCTTGTCAGCTGGTAATTTAGACTACGTGCTTCATGTTTTATATACACTGCATGATATAGGCCGATTTAGGGCGCACTCAATTTTCAAACAAATCGTCAGGCCTGCAAATCGTGTTTTTTTTTCATATACCTAATGCTTTTCCATATACTAATCACCGTGTGAAATACATAAGATCAAAATCGAAGTCCTTTATATAGAAAATCACAACTTTGTTTTAAAAATTCCGGATCCAGAATTTTCGTTATACATGGTATCCTATGGCACGAAAAATAGATTCATCTCTAACTTTGGAATTAAGCATTTTAGGTTTACTTCTAAATGACTATTTTAATTACTACACACAAAAATCTCTGAGTCAGCCTTTAATGTTATGATTTATGTTGACATGAATCACTACTAGTGTCGCCTCACTCGCCTGTATTTTATAATTGTTTCTGGTGCTACGTAGAAGCTGTTGGAAGTGGTAGAAGGAATACGGTCTTCGTACAACAAATGGGCTAGCTACTTGATGTTATATCCATTGCAGATGACAGCAATAGGCGTCACTGGTATACTAGAACGCCTGTACCAAGTATGACGAAATCTGTTGTCCCATAGCAGTGATATGCTGCTTACAAGATTACAATTACACTTTGCAATTGGGAGTCTAAATGGCAAATGCGTTTTAATGTTGCCAAGTGTTATGCCATGACAATCACAAAAGAAATCATATTCAATCATCATATACAATGAATAATGAACCGTTCCAATCTGTTCAAAGCCACACTTATCTGGGAGTTGAGTTAAATCATAAACTCAATTGGGCAGACCATATTAGCGGTGTTGTTTCAAAATCGAACAGAGTGTTGGGACGCCTTCGTAGAAACCTCTACAGTTGCTCTGCCAAGGTAAAAGAGTCTGCTTACAAAACCCTCGTCAGGCCTAAACTAGAGTACTGCGCCAGTATATGGGATCCAGGCCCGTACGCAGGGGGGCACCCCCCCCCCAAATTCCACAAAAGGGGTAAAAGGTCCAGTTTTTGCTGATTTGTTTGATAAAATGGTCCAAAATTTAGATAAATTTTGACAAGGAAGTCCACTTTTTGGTGATTAAAAATTCCCCAAAAAGAACATTTTTAGGGGGTTAGGTCCACTTTTAGCAAAAAGGTCCACTTTTTCGAAAAAAAGTCCACTTTTTTCGAAGTCCCCCCCCCCAAAAAAAATAAATCCTGCGTACGGCCCTGATGGGATCCATATTATCAAGATAAAAAGGACCGATTGGAAGCTGTACAACGCAGAGCAGCTACCCCTCCAACAATGTGACATGGGCCCCACGTGGGTCATTTGTGGGCTACTTCCTGGGCCCCTCATTGGCTTCCCACCTGTTTTTGTCGTCGGGATTCAAATGGGTCCTAAGTGGGCAAGCTGAACTGGATGCATGTTCTAGTACAGTTGGATATTGTTTTAATTCCAATTATTCATTAGGCATCACTTGCATCTCATACTAACATGGTTACAAATATGTATTACTTACCTTGGTTGGATTCGAACCGGGGACCTCATGATCTTAAGTCTAATGCTCTATCCAGTCGACCACTTGTACTTACTGACAAATTGGCATCAAATTAGATTATTTAAAGGATTGTTGAAGTTAAATGATTAAACTTGTACGTTATGGCCTTCATATCGACAGGGATGAGTTTAGTTGACCTATTAAATAAAGTTAGATAATTATTTGATACAAAAGAATGGAAAATAAAACATTTTACCCACAACTGGGCTCAAAATGGGCAGCCCTGGAAATGCCCATCCTTGCATATGAGTAAAATATACACAGCCGGCCAATTGAAAACATACAATGGCCCCATTTAGGAAACCCACTTAAAGCCCAATTAAAGAATCTCATCATTGACCCATTGAAAACCTACAATGGCCCCATTTGGGAAACCCACTTAAAGCCCAAGTAAAGAAGCCTATCAGTTACCCATTGAACAACTACACTGGCCCCATTTAGAAAGCCCATGTAATTCCCATGCCCACGTAAGCCCATGTAACCCACGTTTAAAAACAAGTGGGCCCCAATGACCATTAACTTGGGTAAAACCAATGATGGGTAGCCCAGATTAATCCCACATGGGACCAACACAAGTAAGCCCAATAAACACCCATAAGGTGGCCTACATGGGGCCCATCCGGAATAGCCCACATGATAACTGGCCACCCGGTCCCATACAAAACCCAATGGGCACCATGAGGCATAAACCCACATGGGTTACCCATTACAACCCACTGGGGGGGCCCCCCTTAGGGAATAGCCCACATAAAACCCCATGCCCACTATCGCCCACCTACCCACACCAACCCCACCTGGGCCCCAGCACGGCAGTTGGAGGGGTAGGTTGTCGGCAGGGATCCGACGCAAGAGTAGTTTTTCATCGATGATCAATGACCTTGGATGGAAAAACACTTGAGGAACGCCGGGCAGTTGCAAGATTAACGCTCCTCTACAAATCTGTCATCACAATAAGTCGCTATCCATACAGACCTCACCAAGTCAATCATAGTGGGTGTGCTATTACTACCAGGAAAACATACTCTACGTCCGATGCCAAAGAAGAATTGGTATAAAAACTCTTTCTTCCCGAGGACCTATGTGGAGTGGAACTTGCCTCCCCGCTTCGACTCGGAATGCTGTCTCAGTGATGCCTTCAAAGCCAGAAACGGAATGAGATGCAGACGTGTTCTTTCTTAAGGTGGGGGGGGAGGGGGGGGGGGGCACCGGGCACACCATTAAATTGGTGCTGTCTGCTAGCCATGCCTGCAAATGATATATCCCATTTCGCGTCTTGTGCAGCGTACTTACAGATCGATGACACGAAAGAATTCTGAATAGAAATATAATATGCAAATGAGCTGCATATTTACAGGCCAACAAACAATAGGAATCTAAATACTTCATAGGCCAATATTATTTTTTTTACAATGAACCCTGTATAGAGGCTGTTCATGGTACCATCCTGAGAATTAAACAAATACAGTTAACCGGAGACACACACACACCACACACCTACACACACACACACCCACACACACACACACACCACACACACACACACTCGTAATGTGTGTGCGTCCGGGGACACTAGACCGAAGCCCACTATAGGGGACACCAAATGTCCCCGATGTCAGGGTGTTTCAGGCTTGTCTTGTGTGTTTTTCACGTTCCCAAACAGTAGTTTATTTCTAGCCAACCCAAAAAGGGGGGCAGATCATTTTTTAAACACTTTTAGAACTAGGTCTACACTCTGTGATATAGGTCCTACGACAAATGTCCCTGATCGGAGGTTTTTAGGCTAGAAACTTGTATCCCCAATCGGAAATTAAACTATTTTAGCGATCGGGTTAATCCACTAACCGTACCCCGACGGATTTGAAGTCAATAATGTTTTTCCTAGATTATCATGATATTTACTAAGATCTTTTGACACATAGGTTTTAATAGAGGTGATTTTTTGCAATGTCCGGGTAGACCGAGACTGCCATAGTAAATTGCACGTAGCAGTTCCCCAAATTACCGTGGGTTAGAAATCCCCAATGCCCACATCGTGCAGATCGCTGTCCTACCTCCCCCCCGTTGTGTTGCATGAGCACAGTAGTCTCTGTGCCGTTTGTATACGTTCGTGCTCGTACCTCGTGGAGTCGATAGGGCTTGGTAGGACTCCAAACACAGGAGACTAAATTTGAATAAATAACGTCGTCGCAGTCTAGGGATTTTTTGAAATGGTGCGAAAATTGAAGTTTGTAAATGCATTTTTCTCCGAAATTGTCCTAATTACCCCCCCCCCCCCCCCACAGTCTAGGGTTTTGAAATGGCGCGTAAATTGGGAATTTTCAAATGCAATTTGTCTCCAAATTTTCTTTTGATGTTTTCTTGCCGAAAGTATTCATCAAGCGTTTTTGGAGGAATCTTGGGATTTTTTTGTCCATAGAGCTCTACAGAGCTATCAACCAAAATCCGCAATCTAGTAACTAACATCGGGCATCCTCCCCAGGTGTAACGCAGTTGTTGACACCACATAATTAACATACAGCAAGAATCATGGCTCCTTTATACTCATGGTTACCAGCATTCTATAGATCTCCATGGGGAACCTTTCGGGGTGAGCGAGGCCTTCGGCATACTACTATTCCCCAAGTGGAGAGGGTAAATCTAGTTACTAACAACAGGTTCACGGCGCTGCACTCGGCACGGAAAATGCAATATCTTTGGGACTTGACGTGAAACCTCCCCTACGTGCTCTTGACAGTGACCCCCGGAGGATAATAACCTACGGTCAGTGGAGGGCTGAGGTGAGGATCCACGTGATTCCAATCTTCAGTGCCGAAGTGCCACTATAGATGATGGATATAAGTCGCAAGACTTGTTTCATCCTGGCGAAGGACCATATAAATGTATTGCGAAACTTTTGGCTTTTCACAACATTCTGCCAATTTCCTCCTTTTGAAGTCCCTGCCCATTTGCAATTCTGTGTGTTTACAGTAAAGGCCATCATTTGACACACTAAAGCAGTTTTCATGTGTATTGTCATCCCCCATAAATATAAAGCATTCGAGTAAGATGACGGGGAAAGCCCGATATGGGGTTTGGAGAATATTTCTTATCGATAAACTGTGCACACACAGCCGCTGTCTGCACAGCCGCGGAGTAGCTATGTGGTTACACCGGCACTCAGCGCACGCGGTATTTCCATGGCCAATTTTGTTTTTTAGATATTTTGGCACATATTTGCATTTTTATTAAATGTGCGAGAATATGGAGGGTTTTGAGGTTTTTAATTTCATAATGATTTTTTAAAAAAATCAGAAAATGCTAAACAGAGACCAAGGTTATAATAGTGCCCTCATTTCGTCCTAGTAACTGCGGGGTAGTTACTCCGGTACTGTCTACACCGTTATGCACCTTCTCTCCATCTAGTGGGCAACTACAGCTACAGGGTAGCCATTGGGATAGGTACTATAGAGTAGACACATCACTGTATACCTAATAAGTGTGTACTTTGGAAGATATACTTGCAGCTACTGCATCGCAACATGCCCGGTGTGTACTGTGCAGTAGCTACCACGGTAGACACGGTGTAGCTGCCGTATAGGTAAACATACGAGTAAGAACACGGCCGTGTAAAACGACTCTAAAGGAAAATCTGGCAATCACCGCCAAAAGTGAGGTAGCGGTATTTTTGTTGTCAGATCTAGGAGCAATATCCCACTAAACTTTGTTGGTATTTGGTGGGAAAAAAATAAAGATAGCTAAGTGCAGTGAAATACATCCTGTGAGAATGTACTAACTAAGAGGGATATTAAGCTCCCTATTCACTCTGTGTTAAATGCATATGTGTTCCTCGGCTAGTGTATCATTACCTTTGTGCCCAACAACATTAACGCATGTTAGATTTTATATGGTGGTGTATTAATTTTGCGTACCATGTTCCTCATGCTGTTTTACCAATTTATTTCTCCATCCAACACAGAAAATCCCAGAAATCGAAATTGTAAATTATCTGTTACTATTCTGAAATGACAAATATGTAAAAGGTTGCCGAATTCAGAAATCTGTGCACCTATTTTTGTCCTCAAACTAATCCTAAACAAAAAAAAAACTCCAAAAGTAGATTATTTATTTTCGTTGCTGTAATTCCGCAAAGTAAATTTGAGAAAGTAGATTTGGTTTTCATGATTTTTTCCGAGGCACATATGTGTATTTGTGTCCTTCCTATCCCACTCTAGGTATACAATATACATCTATGCCCGTACATGTTGCGTTTTATAGAGAACATTCTGGTCTCAAATCTAAACTAGATACTATAGTTTGAAATAATGTATGGTATTATATATATATTTTAAATGGAGAGAGATACATAATTCGATTAATTCCTGAAAAACAAAATGCAACTCTAACAAAATCTCCCCATCGAAAAACTAGGGTGTCCGCCATATGAAATTGATGTACGAAATGCGTAGCTCTGCTAAGGCTTAAGCAAACAAAACCTTTTTGTCTTACATGCATTTTTTCACATTTTGACGTTATAATTTTTATCTACCACCGTAAAAGGTTATACCCTGTGCATGGTGTTACATATTAAAAACCCTTTCTACCACATGTTTTGTTGACAGATTGTGAGCAGTAAATTACAAATAATTCTATTTTGTCTTCTTTTTACACTGATTTACATGCCTACACAACACGAAAAAAATAGTTTTCATGCTTTTTAATGGTTTTAGAACTACGTAAGTAATACAGCTCTTTAGACGTTTTTGATTAACCAAAACTGACCGCTTACATTAATCCCACCAGTACGCCTGGCGGTATAGACTAACATGCATTACTCACTTCTTTAAAACATTTCAATTGATAATGCTCTCACTGGAAAATTTCAATCCTTGGTGATCAATAAGCGAACGCGTGTTCAACCTTTGACCAAATCTGCAACCACAGTTAGAGGGAAAACTTCTTTGGAATTCCATCTATATAACTACATCTATTTGACGTTTGAGTGAAAATAACTTGTTCTGCAAGATATTAGAGATCCATGTTTGAGGTAAACATTGTGGCATCGTATGATGTCAGATTGTGAAAGTAACACCACGCCAGGCGGCATATTACCTTTACGACAGTAGGAAAATGAAAATGTCCAAATGTTAGAAGATGTATGTAAGACGGAACGGTTAACTTATGCTCAGCATAAGGAGATTGCCAAAGCTGAGGAGATAGTCAAATGTATTTTTTCCCAAAACAATAATGTATAATGGATTATCTGGATTGAGAAATCTATTTCTTGATAGAAACATTTCTTATGAAATTGATATAGGTCTACATTTATTAGTGAAGTTGTAGTTACTCTCTCGTCTCCACATGTCTGCGGTGTAATTATATGCATCATTAACGTCAGTTTCGTCGCAATATTTTGGTGATCTCTTGCTTTCACAATATTCCCAAGTCTTTGAAATCAATAATAGCACATTTCGTCAGCCGCATCACATTGTGACGTATTCGACATTTAACTTTATTTTAAGAAATTTGGCATATCAGTTTGTTTCATACCACTGTGTAAATTCAACGAATATCATACCCCAAAGTGGCTAAATTGGTGAGATATTAATTAACTTTATTATGACATATTTGAAAAACCTACAGCGACGTATTTGTCGAAACTCTAAACTGCATGCGCAAGTCCAGAGTGTCGTATCTGTTTGCCGATTTACATAGTGACGTATTTGCGCGACGTACTTATATTACAAGGGGAAAATTGCTACTTTGTGGTTTCACATAGTGACGTATTCGCACAAAGGTTTTACATAACGACGTATTTGGGCAACGTTTGGGCAACCCCATTTATGGGGCGATATTGCTATGTTTTCACATAGTGACGTATTTTAATTAACGATCTGGCAGAAAATATGAATGAGTTATACGTTGATTAGTAAAATGTATTTAAATCCGTGTATATTGTCATTATTTTAACCAGGTTTTATTTGACAATTTCAATCAATAGGATATAGTAGATAAAAATCGCGAAATTTCCAAAGCCGCTTTTTCGAAATACATATTGCAAATACGTCAGTATGTAATGCGGCCGACGATTTGCTTTGAAGAGCGCCGCTAATTTTTAATTTTTAATATTTGCGATAGTAATTAGCTATATAAAGCTAGTAAATTTGAAAGGTAAAGATCAAACAATCTACTTATCATAAATGAAGGAGTTTTGTATTTAGGATGTTGCATCGGTGATCCCCAATTCTAAGTCAACGGACAACCTCATCCCCCGCTTTAGTCCATCAAAATTGAGATTTTGTATCAGAAGAAAGTTATTTTTTTCTCTTATTCCCCAGTAAAATTTTAGGTCCAGGATATGTTTCCTTTAAATGCTATGAACAAAAACGTCACAAAAAAAAACATTATTAACACACATACACACTGTACTATGGGCCATTTGTTGCTTCTACTATACAAACTGCTGCACCCGTTCAAATAAAAGTTTGTAATTAGACGTGTTTGGTGAAATGTTTTCGTGTGAGGAAGAAGACTTCATAATCGGACCGTGATCGGGTCACCAGCTTCAAGTGCCTGCAAACTAATGGGAGAGGATACTAATAATTAAAGGCCCGTCTCTGTATTCCCTGCTGTCAGTAAAATTATTGATATATGAACATATTTATGCATATATTAACGGTAATTGTATATTAATATTAAATGTTCATCAATCAGTCTTTCGTCGTGGCTATTCTTTTGAAACTACTCTAGTTGATATGGTCGATGACTGAATTTCGTATATTCATTGGTTTGTTCGTCTATCAGTGATGAAGATGACCATGACAAGACAAATAATTTAAGAAGATGACGACGTGTTGTGGGTGCGCATGTGCCTGATGACACTAATTTGAGCATGGAAAGTTTTTGACACACATAACATTCGATTGAAGGAGTCCTGTCCATTGCTATGGAGTTGATTCTGTACTTGCGCTTCTGTCTTTTAGCCTCAGCCTTGCTGATTCTGTGACATTCTGATGTTTCAGCACCATCTTTGATATTAAGGGTGCGCCATGTGGAGCAATCTTGGGCTAGATTTCCCCAACTGTTTTCGTCTATGCTGAGCTCTTGCTCGAAGCCTTGAGGTTATACACCACTAACCTGGCTGCCGTAAGGATCAAAAATCTTGGGTGGACTACTTTCTACTCAGCCGAATAAATCCTGACACCACCACAAGCCATTACCAATGACTTGTGGACACGCTAAGAAGAAGTACTTTAAATGTCTCTTAATGTATAATGCTCAAACAACATCGCACCAACTTATTTTTGCAAAAGATTCAAATATATCTAATATGCATAATGTGAATACCAGGCAAGTTGCAGTGGGTCATTTTGCTCTTCCACCATATACTACCGGTTCAGATACTCGGTACTTAAAGTCCTCTTTTTTCTTATAATGGAGTACAATTATGGAAACAGTTTGATTTTGCCGTAGGAAACTCACCAAGTCTGCAATATTTTAGAGGAAATATTAAAGACCTTGTAATACATATTTCAATATTGTAATTTAGTAAAAGTAGCAAAAGCAAGGCATATTTGACTTTTCTTCCCTGGTCGTACACACCATTATACCTTGTTTTGAGCAAAAGCAGGTCTAGTTTGTTAATTTCATGTCTAAAACAGCCATTTTGTTGCAAAATCTTTATGTAAATGGGATGAACATGCATTTAGGCCAGTTAAACTTGTCTTCTCAATACTCCGCCAAAATACCGTTTTAATTAATATATTAAAATACACCTCTCTTGCAACCTGTTACAACTGCCCGTTTTCATCCTGTCATTGCATTTTTTTAAAGATGAAAATTACACAGGCATGTAAGCTAGGTTTTTGTTTATTATAATAAGATGATATCCTTCAGAAAACATTCAACTTTGCCAATAGGCCTTATGATGTTGAATGGTCGGTCATAACTTGTTGGGACTTGTTCCATTGGGAGTATTAATTTGACCTATGTTGTCCAAATGTTATGTCAACGGTATTCAAGACGTGTAAAAGTTAAATTTTTTTACTCAAATAAGCATCGGAGTAAGGGTGGAAAAATTGAATATTAAAAATTTAAATTGTTGACCTGTCCCACAAAACCAGGACAAAGTCGCCGGAGGACTTTAGGCGAAAGAGATCAATAAACGTGTTGTTAAAATCACTTAGAAAACAAAGGCATGTACAAGGCATTATATTATTTTTGATGGACAAAAGAAAGTTACAATGTTTACATGTTTACATTCATTTTAAGTTGTTTTCTCGCCTTTCAAATCTGTTATTATTCAAAATGAAAATTTTCCAACTTATCCGGGTTCGGTGGGATGCAGGTTCACAATTCTATTTTATGCCAACGATGTTATTAAACATGTCAAACACCCAATGTCAATAATGTCAACACATAATATTGTGTTGGAGTATATTACAAATACGTACTAAACATATGGAAATATTATTAACTAATACTACACAGGTATGCGCAACATTTACAAAAAAATTTAAACTTGTACCACTCTATGTTATTTTTTCGATATTACTACATGTATATGATGTCAATTTCTGTGATGAAAAAAAAAAGATATTAATCACTAATTCTCGTCAATGTCAAAACAAATATACGGAGTGACTGCATGACTTTGTTTCCAACGTTTAATATTTGCATATTTATCGTTATAGCTTTCGCTTACATGTTGCTCCTGAAATACTTACACCCGAACTCGTGCTCCCATTTAAGGAGCAAGCTTTTTTCCACCCATGGCTACACACCAAGGTCGTCATTTTCCGACCAACTCACCTTGAAACTGGCCACAGAGCGCAGGATTCGGCTCAAAAGGGTGATTTTGCATGTCACTACCACACTTCCGCAAGGTCAAAATGTCACTTTCTCAACCTGCTCCTGAAATATCTCCCAACCCCCCCTCTACCAGGTATCTATAACACTACTCATGACGTCCGTGGTACAAATATGATCAAATCCTTCCAGAGCTCAATTGCACTTTGCTCCATCAAATTTTGAATTTATTGTGCCCAATTTAAGCATTATCATTGCGGTTTCGATCAAACAATTATTTTGAAAGTGGGTGCACTTTTATTAAAAAGTACGAGGGAGATAATTGGCGTGCCCCCCTACTTTTTATGAGCAAGTGCCATTTTAACGATTGGAAATGTTGACTGCAAACACATGAATGCGATGCACTGATTAGGCCTGATGGCCAATTTCTGTAATCTCATCTCATATATGTTCTTGATAGGGACAACCTTGTTATCAAGGACCTGTTGGCATCTAAAGCTTCGTGTTGTAAATACAAGTCTGGAATAGAAAAAAAAGATCTACTCACAAGTTTGTAGACTTGTTTGAGCACCTGCCCGTAATAGCGTGCCTAACCAGTACATACTACAAGTAACGGAAGTGTGAAGGGAGATATAGGTACAACAAACTGAGATAGGATCAACAACTTCAAAAAAAAAAAGACTTATTTTAGCCTCGGATTGGGTGAGTGGCTACGGGTGATACAGTGGCCTTAAATCCGTACCATTGGGAGTTTCGGTCTCGTTCTGGTTCTATATTTTAATTTGTTTCTGATAGGGAGGTACACTTTAGAGAGTAAAACTGAGTACACAGGCCTCGTAGAGAACCCAGGAGGAATTTATTTGGGGGGCGGGTTTTCCATAAAGTGGGGGTGCAGGGCCCCGGCCTATAGGGCCCCTACGGGGGGTCCCTGAGCAAAGCCCATGGTTGGGGCCCATGGGGCGAGCCCCGAAAGATCTGAATTTTTGACAATTTTTAATTTTTTAGTTTTTTGAATTTTTTAAATACCTTTAATTTTCTGGAAAATATTCCTCGGGCCGGCATTGGAGCCCTGGAATGTACAAGATTGGGGCAATCTACACGGGAGCGCAGATCCAGATCCGATGCGCTCACCGATGATCCAGATCATGGAGACCGTTTAACGGACTTACAGGCGCATTGAGTGCCGAAATACAGCGCCTTTCGAAGCGTAAAGGGTACAAATGCTACGAGTAACCTTGGTGATCGAGGAATACTTTACTCGTAACCTAAAAGTGCGCGCTTAAAGTGCAGCGACCACTAACCAGCGTGTACACCCCATGTACGCGTTGCAGAATTGGATCAAAGTGTGGCCGTGCCCGTTGTAGACGCAAAAACTGGATACGAGATCGGGATCCGATATGGATCTGCGCTGTTTTTTGCCGTTTAGATTGCCATATCAACTATTCCATGTAACTTGAAGAAATGAGAGAAAACATATTTTGCTCCTTATTATGTAGCATAAGCAGCATTGTACTGATCCATGTCAAACGATTGAGCTGACAACGGACCACGAAACAGCTTGCTGTCACGTAATAGGGATTTTTTGCTTGTATTAAGGTTGTTCAAAATTTATATTTTCAATCTTGGAATTTCACATTCATAGCATTTGATTTGGGATACTACTAATCATGAATATGTGTCAGAAATGGATTCAAGGTATTACCCTTGGGTTTACACATGCTTTTTAAGTCAGCGAAATATTTATTATTTTCAATTTGGTTAATGGGGCACATTCATAGGCATGATATGGGACTTTAATCATAAAATTATGTCAGAAAGGGATTCCCTGCACCAAACCCCATAAAACAATGATTACACACATTTTTAGGGTAACGTGCTTTCAAAATTTATATTTGCAATATGGCCACCAGTAGCCTTCTGGGATGTTTCAATCCATCGCATGTGCCATTGACTTTATCCTAAAAATGATGCCAGGAAGGATCCCTGAACGAAAAAAAAAAAAATACATAAAGTGAGATATTAAACATACTTCTAGCATAAGTTGGTTTAGAATGCACTATATTTTCATTGGCTTGCCTGCGGACAGCTTGCATTCTCGAATATGCAGCCGGTTGCGAAAAAAAAAAAAAAAAAAAAAACATGGTGTACTTTTCCAACACAATCAGAACATTTTAAAATGTTGACACCTGTATAACCTGAAACCAAGCTGGGGTCCATCAAAAGGGTTGGCAAGGGCTTCAATCAATTTTAGGAGTATCCATGCCTAAAGTACTTGCGTGCAAAAAATCATAATGTGATCGGAAGCTGGCATTAATGTTTCACTATAGTACCCTGCTACTAACATGTCCCGGAATTCCAATAGACCGTATTCAAACTGACCGTCAGCCACCAGACATGTTGGTGGACAAGATGCATTACATTCAGGACTACAATACATTAAGCTCAACAAGCTGTCAATCGCATCCAGTGTGCGATTGCACAGGGATCATTGGAAGGTGAATGTTGTAGTACTGCAATGAGTCATCTGTCCACCAACATGGGGCTATTGAATACGGTAGGGTGGTTGGTTGGTTGATTAGATTGAAACATGGCGCTTTCAGCAACATTGGCTATAGCGCCAATTACTATGTAGACCACAATTTGCAGTTTACGTAATTCAATTCACATTAGTAGACAATGGTAGACAGGCGTTACGTTTTGTACTTGCATCTCAAACACAAAAACGGTGTCGTTCGGGGCCACCCAGGCTGAGATGAGTCAACGGCCTGTGGTTAGATAGGCCACGAACCACAACTATACCGGTACTATGCTGAACACAGCCGTATCCAAGCCTGTACCCATATGTCCCCGTGTAGCTCATGCAGAATATATCCGGCGATATCCAAAGCTTGAGTCGCACGGAGACTGAGTAGGGATAGCAAAAATTCAAAGCATTAAACCGGGCTGGAACAACACCAGTAAGCCTGAGCTATCCATCTGGTACCACGAGGAGGTGGGGATTGGGCTGCCCGCTTACACAAACTATACCGGGGTGTAAGAAACTGAGTGTTCCCCCCAGTGCCCGAGAGGGTCCTATCTACCATAGCTACCACATGTACGGAATAAACCGTGACCTTGTAGACGAGGCCATTTGGTAATACAAGTGCTAGAACAAATGATGCATATGCACTCATGGAGAACAAAATATACAGATGGTTGGTAGGACCCTTCAGTCACCGACACTGTATCATAATATGACACCGCAAGTTCGGGACCTTACTAGACTTTGAATCATGACCATTGGGGAACAGGCCAATGTTTGTAAACATGTTAGGGCCTGGTACTTGAAATAGGTCGGCCTGACGTTATACACTGGGTAATTGTATCTGTTAGAGGTTTTTGATACTAATTGGGCCATAACTATTCGATCAGGAATGGATTCGCAGGCAACAAAAGAAGTGACGTAGGATTTTAACTGGTCTATAGCCAGTTAACAGCAATGTTTGCTAACCAGGTAGGGCCTGGTATCTTGAATAGGTCGGCCTGACTGATACATGTTGTGCAATTGTATCTGTTAGAGTTTTAATACAATGGGCCATAACGATTCGCAGGATGGATTTGCAGGCAACAAAATAAGCTGACCGTAGTAGGATGTAAAGTGACAGGAGGAGATTTTTTTAGGATATGAAGTCTCTCAAATTTCACTGGATCAGTTGTAGACCACCGACCGAGAGAACGTTTTGAAGGTTGTTGACGCACGAACAGGTGCCAAAAGAAAACCGATAGTCGAAACCTTTTTTGAACTTGCCTTCTATCGTTAATCGTTCCCCATAGAAACCAGTCTTTGACTTTCTGTCGTGCACGACAGAGAGTACTAAATCATCATTCTTATTATCATAAAGACGGCATATTCACTTCAGGTCAGGTGTGATCTATTACTACATTGGTAAGCATTCCCAAATATGAAAAAACCGGGGCCCGGGTTCGAGAAAAATTGGGGGCGCCGCTTCTTTATGGAAATCGCCTAATGGTCTCTTTAACTGGTCTATACCGATCTATATTACACTGTAACTTGCTAATAAATAGTGATACATACATTCTATGGTGGTTTTTAAGTTGCACGTATACGGTCAGAGCGGAAAGGTCGCGATGTGTATTTGGACATAGTATAACCCACACTGTACAGCAATTCGGTTCTAAAATTAGCACTCTATTTAAATACCCCCCAGAGCTAACAATGCTAAATAGAATTCTATTGGTGTTTAAAGGCCTCTTGATACGGTCCTGAGAGGGATGACGCCCGAATATTCGGATACTAGGAGTTGGGAATTTTGAAGGTTGTCTGTGGAAAACAAAGCCACCCGAAGCGGATAGTAGACTGCATGGAATTGATTCCTTCAAAACCGTTAAAATCACTAAATCGGATTAATATGCCTGATTGTTCCTTTCAAAACCGCGTTAATGAATTCCTTTCAATTTTTAACCATACGGCAAGAAGAAATCATTTTAAGCAATTTGATTCTGTTTGAGGAAAATTCAATTTTTGCGCCAGTTCAAAAATCCCTAGACTGCCAGACTGCCAGAACGTTATTGATCTATGTAGTATACATTCTCATGTACATGTATTTGGTCCGCCACCTTTACGATCCACGGGGTCCGAGCACGAACGTATACAAAACGCACACGAGAATACGGTTTATTGCCATTTGGTCTAATCCCATTGGTCTAATAGCATTTGGTCTACTTCAATTTCGGCTAAGACCATAATGTCTATACCAATTTGCCCTAATAACATTTGGTCTAACATCCCCAATTTATTAACAACCAGAATGTATATCCACTTGGTCTAAGGCCCATCTAGTCTAATGCCCATTTCGTTCTCCTTACCATTTGGTATAAGGAACCACAAAACCATTGTCTAATTACCATTTGGTCTAAATCCATCAGTCTAATATTCATTAAGTCTAATGATAATTTGGTCTAACACCCAATGTTCTACACCATCTGGTGTACTATCCATCTGGTCTAATACCCATTTGGTCTAATACCCATTTGGTCCAATATCCATTGGTCTTAAAATCTAATTGATCTAATACCCATTTGGTCTAATGTCCCTGGTCTAATATCTACTGGTCTAATACCCATTTGTCTAATATCGATTTGAATGTTAAACCCAAAATAATTGATTCTTAAACATTGATTATTAATATTGAAAAAGACATATGTGCCAAGTGGCAGGTATCATTATGCCATCCAACATATACTCTTTCTGCTGCCAGAGCAATAACATAAACATAGAGTTTTCGAGGCACACTGTGCAGAATAATTTCAAATGTACCCGATCTTCGACTTTGACGGCATACCCCTTTTGGCCTAAAACGACCGGGGAGGATGAGAAAACGATACCCGGAAGCTTTATACGAAAGTTGTTGCATTAATTTTAGCGCACCGGAAGAAAGTTTCAATAGGGGATGGCCAACCCCGCAAGACGAGGTTTAAGAAACATATATCTTAGGTCAGAGCTGCATTCATTGGATTTCCGTTCGTTGCACTCAACTGGTAAATAATTTTCCCATTATACACCTTGAAGGGGATGTTCTCCTGTAGGATGAGGGTATGATTCGCCCCCGAAAAGTGCACGTAGCGGGTCCTGCCCATTTCAAAATGGCCGACGTTGTTTTATGTAAATCCGCCATTATATTTCATTACAGATAGAAATTGTATCCACGACTACGCGATATCAAGTTTGTAAACGTCCTAAAGGGGGCTGACACATCAGGCGTCCAAGATGGCCGGCCGCAAGGAGGCATATTTTGCTAAATGACCTAAAATGGCAACATTGTTGAAATAAAAACATGGGTGATATTTTGGGAACTCCAAAAATAATTATGGCAATTATATTTACGTACGGCTTGTTTTAAAGATGGCGGTGATTATATTGGCTCTAGGGTACGTAAATCAGGAAGAAAAGCATCCATACCCATCATTTTGATGTTATTAAACAACAATTTCTAATAATGACCCTAAAATCATTTCCAAGATGTAAAAAATATTAAAGTGGGGTATTGACTTGTTGTAGAGAGTGTGCTGTCACAATCGCTGGTTACTACTTGGGCGATATAACGTATTTTAAACTGACTCTATAATAGTTTCATAATAGTTCATAGGAGACAACAGCTCATGCACCTGATACAATAGGGCCCCTTGCAACTATACCAGGCCCCTTTAATCACTGCCCCAAAGTCTCAAAGGTCTTTTCTTTTTTCTCATTTCGAACTATCCAGAGATCCCCTTCACCACTTTCTGGGAGCCTTCCAGCTTGCCACAGAGCGTCCTTCCCAAATAACCCAGATCCCCCTTCGCATCTACCAAAAGGTTTCCACATTATACAAGAGTTTTTGTGCCAATCAACCCCATTTCCACCACACACAACCCTTCCCCACCCCCCCCCGATTCAGGTTCTCATTTTCACCAAATTGAAAAATGGAAAAAATAAAATATAAAAAAAACAACTATTTTTAATTATTTTTTTTTTAAATTGTGGTGATATTTTGTTTTTGATCATTTTCTCTTCTCCACTTTTTTCTATAGTTATTATATTTGTTTAATCTATTTTTTTTTGGGTCACTATTTGTCACATTTCTCTCTTTTTTTTTATTTTTAATTTTTAATAATTGGTTTTTAAAAAATTTTTCTTCGTATTTTCCCTTTTATTTTTTTAAAATTTTTAATATTCGGATTGGGTTTTATTTCCTTTAAATTAAGTTGGATTCCTTTTATGTTTTATATAGTTTTTATTTTTGCTCATTTAAACGCTTATTTATTGTTTTTCATTCATTTTTGTTCGTATTCGTATTTTTATTATTCTTAATTTCTTTTTAAAATCTTTTACTTACTTAAGCGGTGTTCGTATTTATGCTCAAGTTCCATTGTTAGTTACTATAACCTGTTTTTTTTAATTAGTATTTTAATAATACCACGCCAAAGTACAAGCTTAAAAAAAAAAAAATCTCCTTGCTTTTCATATTTTTAACAATGTATGTTTGTATGTATTTTTCATATGCTTCCAACTAATTTTATAATTTGTTTATTTTTTATTATCTTTTGCTTATGTAAGTGTATGATGTTATACAAAACTCGATCTTGGGGTGTTAATGTACAATTTTGTTTCACACACCAACTTCCAAATGTCTTTTTTAATTACCTGTAATTATAGAAACAGTCTAACAACGAAACACACAATGAGTTGACGTTTAAAACTTTGTAACAAGTTTTGCATCAAGAGGGATAAGAACAATGGGCCCATGGTTTTCTTTCATGTATTGCGTTCAATGCGGAAACATGGGCCCTTGTTCTTTCAGTATGCGTTTAACTTTAAATTTTGTTGCAGGGTTTGCTTTGATTCATTAACTGGTTTATAAAAGATGATAAAGCACTGAACATTTATTGACAACATTTTTGTAGTTTTTATTTGGTAATTATTTGTATTACTTTATTGAACGGGGTCCCTCGTTCTGGCCAACTTTGGCCGTTTGGTAATCTCGCTATATATTGTATTATTTTTTCATCACTTCCTTTGTTTATCGTACTCACTTATAAACTGTCGATGATACGAAATTTAAAGAAGGAAGTATATAGTTTCAAATTTATCTTTATTTTTTTTGATTTATTATTTAAAAGATTTTTTTATTTTTATTAGTTCATTTTTATTTTTAGTACATTGTTGTGATTGATGTATTTTCATTTAGTTGCGGTTTTTAGTATTTTTGGCATTTATTTGGTTCATAACTTTTGTTATTTAATTTTTGTTATTTTAATTTGCTATAAATATGTTATGTATTTTTTAATTTTAATTTAATATTGTTTTTCTTTTAAATTCTATGTTTATTTGTCGTTCTTCATTTTCTTTTTAAGCGTTTTCTTTTATCACTCATGGTCAATGGTTAATTCTGATGATTTTTTATTTTTATTTATTATATTTAAATTATTTCTTTTGTTTTCATTGAATTTTGTTTTATTAATTTATCTTTTATTTGGTCATTTAGTCACAACTTTGTGATTCACTTAAGCAGTGTAGGTTTTTAAAAAAAGAAAAAAGGGAAAAAAAGGAGAAAAAAAAGCAAAACAACGGCACATCTTTACTGATAACAACACTCAAACAAGAACAAAACTAAAAACAACAATAAACACAATATGAAATAAAACTCTTTTAAACCGATTTTCGACCCTGGGACCAAACATACGGGCGATACCTAGACCGCTGCGCACCAAAGGAAACTTGCAACCAACGTGTGTGATCTGCTCATTAGGTTAAAACAGATCGAGGTCACAAATGATACGACTACTAACAGCCAGAGAAGGTAATATTTACCGAGAATAAAAGCAAGCCCAAATTACATATACACTACATCATTGCAATGTTTTTCTATAGGCCTATAAAAGAATAAAACATTACAAAAACCTTCTAATGATATTTCACCATCAGTGAAAAATCATACAAGCCTTTATTTACGCAAAATAGGTACACATCACCACGTTTACTAAGTTGAACCCCCTATTTACGAAAATGGACTTTCCACGTGGCGAGCCGGACAACGGAAAACAAAACATCCAATTCTTGAAATTAACTTGACTCACAGTTCGCCAAAATTGCCTTTTTACCTTCACAAAAAAACAAAACAAGCCTTTCAGCCTTGGAGAAGACCTCAACACATAACCTATCCAATTTATAGCTCCAAACAAACGGTCCCTCTATCCAAAACTGTAAACAGAAGTTCAATTTCCACTCACATGCAAAAGGCATACTACCGCATTTTTGACCTTTCAAAGTAGGACCAATCAATATACAGACTAACGTCTGATAATAATAATATGGGTGTCGACGTATTTGAGGATACCAGTGACGTCATAGGTGGTTTCCCAATAAAAGAAAAAAAATATGCTATGAAGAAGTGCAAAACGTTTGTCTAATGTAGAAGCG
>JAMKCH010018881.1:0-22019 GCA_023653785.1 Ophioderma brevispina
TACATGAGCAAATACATAAATAGCCCAATTACATTAACTAATTTGGGTCGAATTGTGTCTGCCAAGGGACTGCAATCCCTCAAAAATGGGACCAAAATGTCAATGTTATTCGATATTGCCCCAATATTTCATGTCATAGGGAGCAACTGCGACCTGATATTTTCTGTCCTCCCCGTGAGCTTTCCCTTTTTTCATAGAGGATTTTTTTTTTTTTTCAGTTCTGATAAGATACAAAAAAATTGATACAGTTTGTACTGCAAAAGGCAAATGAAGTATCCTCACTATTTTACCAATAAAGGCATCTCATATTATTCAGCCCATGACAGCCTTTTGCCAAAGGCCATTCATTTCTAGAAAGTGTGAATCAGTTGTCCTTGAATATTATTAATTCAACTTGCAAACACTTTGAGCACAGGCAAATTAAATGAGAGCAAAACAAAATATATGTTGGTGTCACCACTCATACATATTTAATAAGATGTGTGGAATATTTTATTTAATCCATTTGTGGTGAGCGAGGGACTCCATATTGCAAAAATATACTGCCCTCCCCATCTGTGCAAGAGTTCCATATGTACCCCCTTCAAATTTCTACAAGTAACAAATTCTTTTCACTTTTGGCCTTAGGGTAAAGGTTTTTGTTAGTAAGGCCATTGGGAGAGCGTGGCCCACTGGTTAGGATATTCGCCTTTGGTGCAGGAGGTCCCTGGTTCAATTCCCTGCTGGGTCACTTGCTGGAATTTAATATTAAAACTGGATTACCGCTCTCCCTATAGTTCATTTGGACTTGGGCAAAAGGACCATGAAAATATCCCGTCCTTCGGAGGGGACGTTAAGCCGTCAGTCCCATGTACAGTGAGGGTCATGCCTGTACATGTTAATCGCAGTCCGTTTCGAATAAGAGTAGGGTGTAAACCTCTGACTGTCCCAAGCCGTCCTGGAACACTGGGCATAATTGGATATGCTCCTGCTCGGTTGGCCCCAAAATTGGGGTGTTGAGCAGTATCTGAACCAAACCAAATTGTTTGCTGTAGAGTTTTAAAGGAAGTACATATGACTATCGTCCCTGTTCCATCCATGAATTGACCTCATAAATTGATTTTTTAAAACACTTGCCTAGTCCAATGCAAGCTCAATAATGCTTAAGAAAGCCTTGTTTTAAGATGCTTATAACATTAAGAAGCCTCAGAACTATCGTATTGTCTGCCATAAATACTTTCAAAGGCTCATTTGATATTTTTAGACCAAGTATTCCTAAAAATAACTTTGCAACATTGATTTCTCATTTTGAACTCAAACTACTATGCACAATTTTATCCAACATTGAATTTAGAGAATAAATTTAAAGGAATGATTTTGGGAACCGGTACTCTCTTTACGACAAATTGAAACCAAGGCGATACCATTATATAAATGGAAGAATGAGGCCGAAGGCCGAGTTCTTCCACGCAAAAATAATGGTGTCGCCGGTTTCAATTCGTTGTAAAGAGATTACTAGTTCCCAAAGTCATACCTTTATTCTCATTCTTAAACAGCTTTATAATTTAATCTTTAACCCAATTTTGCGATCCTTACTGAAAGACTACCAACACCCAGTGACAAAAATCAAACAACCCTTTTAACGCAACGAGCATACGCAACGAGATGCAACATTGGCAGGCGCGCGCGAATGTAGCAAAACGTCAATTGTCAAATTGAACCCGGGCATCAGCCAATGAAATTGCTTACATTTTCAAAGCTGCTTAAGAATGTCAAATTAAAATGAAAAAAATACGGATATCATATTTGGACAGGTAGCCATTTTCCTACATCTGTGGATCTAATGAACATCTTTGAAAAGAACACGGGATATTGTGCAATTTATTACAAAACAATTTTGATCTTCCTTTTAAAATACTCTTATGATTTTCAGTATTCTTCAACTTGTTTATTTATAATCTTGTTTAAATAAACCAATGGAAATACCAGCATATGTATGCTACTAAATTACTTTTGGTGACAGCTGTTTTAATGTCTACAATATTATTGTTCCCAGGAATGATTACAGGCAACCAGTGCTGTAATCTGTGCCTGCCATTGATGGGGATTTGAACCGGGGATCTTCGTGATTACCAGTGGGTGCTTTCCAATGACGTTAACAAAAAAGTTAATATTTGTGTATTAAAGCACCAAACAGGTTCCTATACCCAAAGATTCAACCCCCACCCACCAAAAAAAAAAACCCTCAGAAGTGCAAAACACAAAAGAAGTGGGTCACCATGTATCTCAGTTAGGCAAGAGAGACAGCGGAAGGGTTCCACATGCGTCCTTTCCCATCATACTATTCATGGCGGGGGGGGGGGCATTTAAAAAGAGACACTGGCACATTTGAAAAATAGTCAACCCTCTAGATTTTCAAATTGATATTTTTGCATGGTGTGTTAAAGTGGTATATAAATAGCCTATATGAAATTATAAGCCCAAATTGGAGTGCGCACTATGGGAAACAGAACGATTATAATAATGACTCAGGCAACGGGCAACTTAATTCAGCAGATGACGTGGAAATGGTTGTTTACCACAGAGGAAAACCAACCAGGTTGCTTTCCAAAGCACACAATTGGTTTAACTTGTTTTATGACCCTTAGTGGTTTAATATCAATGAGTTTGTTGTTTGATAGTATCCACAAGTATTTGGTAATGGCTTTGTGGTGGTGTAGGTTTGTGCAAGCTAGTGTGCTGATCGGGGGGCCGAGGGTATCCAAGATACGGACGATTCATAACATCGCCGCTATTGAGGCTGGGGCGGCTTGGGAACAGTCAGGGGTTTACACCCTACTATTATTCGAAACGGACTGCGATGGACATGTACAGTTGTGCCTCTCTGTACCGGACCGACGGCTTACGTGCCCCTCCCGAAGGAGGGATTGGATGCTTTCATGATCCATTTGACCAATTCCAAGTGAACATGGAAGAGAGCGGTATTCTGTATTAATCCAATAGCTGGTATACAGAACAAATCCAGAATGATATACCCGAATAAATCCCAAGGCAAGTGCCAGACACCACCGGGATTCGAACCGGGAATTTTGATGGTAAATTGCGCAGAGCAAGGACCCTAAACAGCGTAGGCCACGCTCTGCCCACAATGATATAAGTCAGTGATTTCACGTACGACAAACTTGTTACGCTACAGATTACCGGATGTCTTTAGTTCTTATTAAGGCCTATCTGTTTTGGGTATATTATTTTACTTGTAAAAATATATCTCTTCTTCCAATGGATTAGAATATCATTGTCAGCAATTGAAGAAATTCATATTTTCTTTTGAAAAGATGCCAGTGCCACTTTAATTGAATTCATCCTTAATTGGAAAAAAGAAAATCCGGTTTTCATTTTGCGCTCTTACCTTATATTAATTTCAGGTGGCCGGTGTTTGTCACAAAGCTATGTAAGTTTCCTTATTTTAATGCCTTCAACATGCTACTCACGAAAATGGAGCTCATGAAGAAAATTACAATTCAGTGTCTCATGGTGATCCCTATAAGAAAGTTACAAAAGGTGGAACTGACATAATTGCATGGGGGAATATATTTTGTTTATTAGTTCATTAACAAAAAATTGTGCTAGATTTGCGGCCTGCAAGATGATGGTGGCCTCATATGACTCACCGTGAAAAGGGTAACCCACAACCAGTAGTAAGGTCACTGTGGAGACGTGTTGATTCCAGTTTTCTTATCACACCCCTGTGCAAGATTTGTCCAATAAAACAGGCTATTTACAAGAAATGTTAAAAGTAAGAAAACATGACCAACTTTAGGCCTGTCAAAAGTAGCCAGGGTACATGGATTGTACAACTTAGAAAATAAGCCTGTGAGGTGACCTTTTTCCACGGGTGGCCCAGAGGTGATCGAGTCCCAACTTTTTTTGTGCATCTGGGTTGGGAAAAGTAGCAGTTTGTGTGAATTGGGCAGAAAAAGAAAATGATCCTGACCACCCGGCTACCTATGCTGGAGAATTGTGAGGCAAATCAAACTTTTTGAGCCGTGTGGTGTTCATTCTGTGCACAAGACCCAGTGTCGTTGGTTGTAATATCTAGTTATATGTATATTACCCTGTATGAATGAAACTGTAGTTAGTAGCTTCCCCTCCAATCTCTCACATTTGTTGTCCCGCCGAACGACGTTCGGAACGGGGACTATTAAATGAGCAGCATCTGTCCGTCCGTCCGGTAGTTCGGCCGTCTGTGATAAAAATGTAACCCATGTTGTGTACGATTTATCTGAGTTCCGTAAGGCACATGATGTAACGTGGAAAGAAGCGGGTGGGTGGTTCTTGACCGGATAGATTTGGGCGTAAATAATGCTATTAAGTATCAATTGCATAATTTATGAAAAATGTTCTGAAAGGCATGTATTTACAAGTTTTATGGAGTTCCGTAAGGCATATACTGATGTAACTTGGGTGGAAGGAAGCGGGCTGAAGAGTTTTAGACCTGATTACAGTTGGGGGCTAGTTTTGGGCGAATTGAAGTATGCAAATGAGCTAAGTAATGTGCAAAAACTCTAATTGCTAATTTTTTGACGCTGTACATTGGATACTCCAAAATCCCTCACTGCATGAAAGCGTATCAAAATCATGGGGCAACATCTTTATTGCATTTGAAAGTAGTGATATATGCGCCAGGCCGGCTTAAGGCATGCAAATGAAGGCTAAATTATATGTGTAATTTCTGTATCTTCTCTTAAACGTTACATGAGACTACTATTCCATAGGGAGGGGTGGGTGTTGGGGAGGCGTTAGGTATTGCGGGGGTGTTGGGGTGGGGTGGGTGTTGCAGAGGTTGGGGAGGGGTAAGGGGTTGGGGAGTTGTGGGGTGTGGTGAGTTGTGAGGTGTTTGGGGAGGGGGGTGGGTGTTGCAGGGGTTGAGGGTGGGTGTTGGCAGGGGTGTTGAGGTGGTGTTGGGAGGGGTTGGTGTTTTGCGGGGTGTGTTGGGATGAGAATGGGTGTGTTGCTGGGTTTTGTGGAGGGGGTGGGGTGTTGTAGTGGCATTTATAGCATGTTAGTGATCTCGACATTCGGGCGGGGACATATTTTTACGCATCTCGTATTACGATTTCGCCTTGTAGTGTTTAAACCATCGATATGGATTGCTCCATTCCACAATGCACTGGTTTGTGTAAATTTCACTAAGGTCCCCAAATGTGGGGTGGGGGGGGTTTGAGACACCAACAAACCCTGACTTTTACACTCATTTTAGCCCCACAATGTGCTAGTACTTTGGGATTTTTTTACAACGATCATGATATGCTTTGTTGATTTTTAAACTTTGAACACTTTTTAAGGTGTTTAGATACCGGCCAATAGGTCCTTAAGTTCAATAAGGATTGGAATGACTACTTTTTTGCCCGGCCGAACGCGTTGAATTTGTCCCCCCCCCCGAATGAGTTTCGGAAACGGTGACTATGACAATGAGCAAAAAAATAAAACATAAAAATGTGAACCCACGATTGCAATATCTGGAGTTCCATAAGGGCTATAATGATAACTTGTGGAAAGAATCGGGTTGATGATTTCTTGACCTGATTAGATTTTGGGCGTAAAATATTATCATATTATCTAATTATCATAATTTACGAAAAATTTTCCTGCAAGGCTTGTGTACAAGTTTTCTGGGTTTCCTAAGGTGTATAGTGATTGTAATTTGGTGGAAGTGAGCGGGCTGAAGAGTTCCTCGACCTTAATTATATTTTGGGCAATTTCGGCAAATTGAGTATGGCAAAGACTAATTAATATACAAAACAGCGTAATCACTATAATTTTGAACAGGTAATACAAAATCGGATATGCCAAAATTCCTTCACTGCATGAAATCTTATCATGGTGCTCTCTTTCTTTGACATTTTAAAGTGTGCCAATGAGCTACTTAAATATTCATAATTGCTGTATCGGTAAAAAACGGTAGAATCAGATATACACAATTCCTCTTCGCAATGTGAAAGACTACTTACTCTGCCATCATCTTTTGTGTCAATCGTAATTGAGTCAAAGTGCACGTGGGCCAATTAAAGGCAGAGATGCCAGTTTTTCTTCCGAATTTATTCGTGTTTTCCGAATTTTAAAACTGCCTTAAAATATTTCTGAATTTTATAATTCTTTGGAGGTTAATTTTTTTTTTTAAATTAAAAAAAAAATCACCAGAGAAAATGTCATCGAAACACATTGCATTTTAAAAGAATTCTTGTATATTTTTCTGCGCGAATTAACTCACCTCCAGTGTTGTTCGTTGGCCTTGGTTACAACGTAAGATACACGCATTATGAGCCGCGAAAAGAGAACGCAGACTGAAGACGAGGCTACAATTTTGGTGGCTTCTTTTTTGTGATATTTTATACAGACAAGTGCTATTGATGATTATTCACCGAGAACGAAAAGTTTGCTGTCAAGATGTCGGTCCTATAAACATGATCAAGTTTGTCGAGCTTGGCGATAATATCGCTGCAAATGAATCAGACCTGCCGAGACAAATTCCAGTGGAAATGGCTTGAGGACACTGATAAAACGGGGATTATTACCGGAGCTAGGGATGAATTTAGTATTCTGCCAACACTTAAATTTGGCACCCTAAACATGTGGTTTATTCGGTTAACGTTGCCAAATTTGTAGGGTCTTGTTGGCAGAATGTTTGACGGAGGTAGGTAAAACTTCGGGAAAGAATTTTGTATTGTGCCACCACCCATTGAATTCGGCAGCCTCAACGGAATAAACTGCATGTTGAAGGGTGTGGACTGGAAGCAGAATACTAAATTTATCCCAAACTTTGAATTATCAATGTTGGGTATGATGTTCATCATCAGTGATCATCATGTACTATTTCAGTACTAACAGTATTTTAGTATGCCGGCCTATACTAATTACTATGCAATATTGTCATGCTTTTCTAAGCATAAAATGGAGGCCAGGAGACATCTCCTAAAGCTTTCAAAATAGTTACAATTCAGGAGCTTCCGGGGGAAAGCCCCTGGACCCCCACCAGGGGCACTGAGGCGGGCCCCTGGACCCCACCCGCTAGGTCGCTTCACTCACTGCGCTCGCTAGGCTCTACTTGGTCTGTGATATTTGGAGAATTTTTTTTTAATACCCTGCTGGCATCTCTGTAAAGGGGCATTTTTGATGCAATTGATCTAATTAAATATGCGTAATTACTGTATCACTGAAACAGTACATCAGATACAATGTCAGAATTCCTTCACTACATGCAAGACTATTCTGCCATACATCTTTTGTGTGAAATGTAATTGCATCAAAGTGCTTCTGGGCCAATTAATAGGGCATTTTTGATGCAATTGATTTAATTAAATATGCATAATTGCTGTATCCCTGAAACGGTACATTGGGAGGGGTGTGGGGTGTCGGGTGGTTGTCTCGGGGAGTGGGAGGGGAAAAAAAAAAAAAAAAAAAAAAAAAAAAAAAAAAAAAAAAAAAAAAAAAAAAAAAAAAAAAAAAAAAAAAAAAAGGACGGGTGGGGTGTCAGGGAGGGGATGGGTGGGGTTATACATTGTAGTTGCATTTATCGCATATTAATGATCGTGCAATTTGGCGGGGACATATTTTACGCATCGCATAAATACGAGTTCGCCTTGTTGATGATAGGAGAAATGAAAGTCATGTGATGCACAATGTAATATCAATGTCACTTTATCTTACTGCATTTTTACAGAGGAATTTATGGTCCATGCTCAAGACTTCCCACAGGTTACACCATTAGAAATCTCTATTCTATTTCATCTATGCGGCCATGATAGTTCAGCAGGAGGGTAAGTCTTTAGCCCTTTCCAAGACACTTAAAGGGGCATTTTGTCATCCACAACCTCATCCCCCCGACTTACCTAAAAAAAGTTGAGATTTTTATATCATCCGAACCGTTAGCCTTAGTAATCCATGTGTACCAAATCTTACATGCAAATTCGGTCGCATCTGTAAGAAATTAGCAATTTTGTATTTTCTGTCTGTAAACGGACAGAAATTACAGTACAGTGGCCTATGGGACCGTGAGAAACACGTGTTTGCTCATAACACAAAACCGCAAGATCGGGATGAACTCAAATTTTGTGAATAAGGTTTTCTCAAGGATATCTAGTGAATTATGAATACAACAGAATGTGCTGGAATCACGAAATGCACCTTTAAAATTGTGAGTTCAAGCCCCACTGTGGTCAATGTGTCTGTGTCCCTAGGCAAGATACTTAATCTTAATTGCCTCGTTGACCCAAGTGAAATCTGGGGAGCTGTTATGGGGAATATTACTATCTAAGTGCTGATAGGCATGTGTGCTTGTAAGACATGTCTTTGAGCAGCCACCAAGATGAAGCAAAATGATTGTGATAAAGTGCTATATAAAAACGGTTATTATTATTATTATATAACATCCAAGTAGATCATTGTCATTTGATTGGATTTATATTTATTAATCTTTCCCTGGAGATGGCCAGCACATGTTAGTGTTGAAAAAAAAAATGTGCGCTTGGCTGGATTTGAACAGCGACCTTCGTATTACTAGCACGGCGCTCTTGCCAACTATAAGCTATCAAGCAAGGGTTGGTAGAGGAGCGATAGATATTATCTATAGGTGTTAAGTCCGAAAGGTGTCCTTCACTTCCTGGCGGTTAGCATCAGAAAGGTATATTTACATAAACGATTTATATTTTTTGTTTAATTTTAATTACTTAGTTCTCCAGGTAGACAAGCTGTATATTCATTAATCTTTCCCTGGAGATAGCCAGCGCATGTTAGTGTTGACAAAAAATGTGCTCTTGGCCGGATTTGAACAGCGACCTTCGTATTACTAGCTCGGCGCTCTTGCCAATGCAACTAAGCTATCAAGCCAGGGTGCGCTCCTCTACCAACCCATAAACATGCTAATAATGTAACCCATAAACATGCTAAGAATGTAACCCATAAACATGCTAATAATGTAACCCATAAACATGCTAAGAATGTAACCCATAAACACGCTAAGAATGTAAACCATAAACAGGCTAAGAATGTTGTAACCCATAAACATGCTAAGAATGTAACCCATAAACAGGCTAAGAATGTAACCCATAAACAGGCTAAGAATGTAACCCATAAATAGGCTAATAATGTAACCCATAAACATGCTAAGAATGTAACCCATAAACAGGCTAAGAATGTAACCCATAAACATGCTAAGAATGTAACCCATAAACAGGCTAAGAATGTAACCCATAAACATGCTAAGAATGTAACCCATAAACATGTAAGAATGTAACCCTAAACATGCTAAGAATGTAACCCATAAACATGCTAAGAATGTAACCCATAAACATGCTAAGAATGTAACCCATAAACATGCTAAGAATGTAACCCATAAACAGGCTAAGAATGTAACCCATAAACAGGCTAAGAATGTAACCCATAAACATGTAAGAATGTAACCCATAAACATGCTAAGAATGTAACCCATAAACATGCTAAGAATGTAAGCAATAAACATGCTAAGAATGTAAGCAATAAACATGTTAAGAATGTAAACCATAAACATGCTAAGAATGTAACCCATAAACGTGCTAAAATGTAACCCATAAACATGCTAAGCAAGTAACTAATAAACATGTGTTTAGAATGTAACCCATAAACATGCTAAGAATGTAACCCATAAACAGGCTAATAATGTAACCCATAAACAGGCTAAGAATGTAACCCATAAACAGGCTAAGAATGTAACCCATAAACAGGCTAAGAATGTAACCCATAAACAGGCTAAGAATGTAACCCATAAACAGTCTAAGAATGTAACCCATAAACAGGCTAAGATTGTAGCCCATAAACAGGCTAAGAATGTAACCCATAAACAGGCTAAGAATGTAACCCATAAACAGGCTAAGAATGTAAACCATAAACATGCTAAGAATGTAACCCATAAACATGCTAAGAATGTAACCCATAAACATGCTAAGAATGTAACCCATTAACATGCTAATATTTTTTGTTCCAGACGTATTACACTAGAAGCCCTTGACAGAGTCACACCTGGGGGAAATCTGATCCATGAAATGGAAGTCCAACAACCTAAGGAGAAGGTAGAGAGAACAGCATTGATGTCCATCTTGGAATCTGTATACAGGTTTGCATTGGGCTCAATTGCTGGTGGTAAGCATCTAAGTATTTAGTGACATACTAAATGATTGTCAAATGATTGAAGACATCTAAGTTAGAGGGGTATTTTGTGATACATGGCCCATCCTGATTTCCCGCCCACCAAAACAAATAACAAATTTACATTCATCATCTATCCTGCAGGTGGTTTGATGTGTGGTTGCAAAACAAAGTTGAATTTGTTGTAAATGGACGACATTTATTGGTCGCCTGAACGAATGTTAAGGGAGGCACATACTAGTCCAATTTATGGGTGTCCGGTGTGTATGTCCGTCCGTATGACTCGGTAACCTTTTTTAACATGCTCTGCAGGCTAACGCTATCCCAGATTACTTCAAACTTGATTAGGTGATAGAGTGAGGGGCCGCAATTTATGGTAGCTTTGGCTGCATATCTGCATATCCATGACTTTATAGCTTATTTTGCTATTTTTTTTTCAGACATTTCGGTTAACCTTTTTTGAAAATGTCATGTGGCTAAACGCTAATACCAGATTTACTTATGCCTTGGTAGGGTGATATAATAAAGTGAGTGCCAATATTAGTTGTAGCTTTGGCCTGCATATTTGCAGATTCTGAGAATATTAATTAGTAATTTGCATGTCAAATAGCAACCTTTTCCCCGCAGGCTGTTGTTGTAAGTTATCTGAGTTCGTAAGCGTATAATACATGTAACTTGGTGTGGAAGGAAAAGCGTAGATCGTTAAAGAGTCGACCTGATTAGATGTTGGGCATATTTCGGGCGAATGAATATGCAAATGAGCTTAATTGATATGCAAAAATCAGCGTAATCGCTATATTTTTGAACGGTACAGCGATATGCACAAATTCCTTCACTGCACGAAAACTATTATGAGGTGCGCATCTTCTTGCCATTTGGAAAAGTTCCTGAAACAGGGGCTTAGGTAGGCAAATGGAGCTCATGAAATATGCATCATTGCTATATCGCTAAAAGTACGTCGGATATGCAAAATCCTTGCTACTGTAAAAATACATACGATAATTTGGTGGAATAACTATGGGTAGGGGGGAAAAGGGTGGGGGGTGTGGGAGCGTCGAGAGGGGTGGGGTAGGTGGTTGGGGTGGTGTGAATATGGTGGGGTCGGGGTAGGTGGAGTCGGGGGGGCGGTACGTCGGCGAGGGGCGGGGTGACCTCATGTGATCTTGTGTGACCTTGGTGGACTTCATGTGACCTGGTGATTCGTGTGACCTTGTGTAGACCCATGCGACCTGGTGACCTCATTTGACCTTGCTGACCTCATGTCACCTTTCACCAAAATCGGTGTGCCAGGGAGTGGTCCCGGGTGGGATGCGATGGGGAGGGGGGGTGAGTGTGTCAGGGAGGGGGCCCAGGTGCGGGTGAGTCGGGAAGGTGTGGGGTGCGTCGGGGGAAGGGTTGGGGTGAGTAGGGGGAAGGGTGGGGGGCGTCGGGGGAAGGGGGGTGAGTCGGGGGAAGGGTGGGGTGCGGCGGGGGAAGGGTGGGTGAGTAGGCGGGAAGTTGGGGGTCTCGTCGGGGGAAGGGATGGGGGGCGTTGGGGGAGGGTGAGGGTGGGGCGGGGGGGGGTGACCTAATGTTACTTGGGGACTCATATTACCTTGGGGACCCATGTGACCTTTGTGACCCCATGTGACCTTGGACCCTATGCGAATCACAGGACCCCATGTGACCTTTGTGACCCCATGGACTGGTGACCTCATGTCCACCTTGGTGAATCAACTCATGTCACCTTTGACCCCATCACAAAACCGTGATGGCCAGACAAACACTAGCAGTCCAACGGCCCGCGATGTATTTTTTTCATACATTCGATTACAATTTTTTAAATGCTATGCTGGCTAAACACTAATGCCAGATTACTTCAAAATCAGCATTACCTCGTCTCCTATTTCCCCTTCCAGGTAATTTGTTATAAAACTGTTCTCCAGGGCATTTGTTCTCTTTCTAATCATCATGTGCCAAAACTTCATAAAGAAAGTGATAGTTTTTTTGTTTTTTTTTTGCGCACCAGGCGAACTTGTTGGTTCGAGAACCGCCTTGTGCTTTGACCTGGCTGTACCTGATTTGTCAAAATATGAAGTTTGTGCCAAAGAAGGAGTTAGGGTGGATGAGGGTATATATTTTTCAAATATAACATTAGCAGGATTAAAGTCAATTTAATTTCTCCACCACAAAGAAATTGGCCCATAACTGGAATTTTCAGGTGTCATCAATTACAACTTCATCAGCGAGTGACCAATTCAGAGTTCATGACCTTGGAATGTGATCTCAAAATGGGTCGTAGACTCTTGGAAGCTTGTGCCAGCCCCCATCCTTGTTCAACGTAGGTTGGTTAACCCTGATGTATATGCTTCCTTCACTCCTCATTCAAAGCTTCGCAGGCAAGAATCTTAACCCCCTATGTAAATTACAACGTGGTGGCCTGGGATTCAATATGAATATGCTGGGGAGGCCGCTGAAGAACCAAACTTGCGGCGACGATGCTCTAAAATCTAATAATGAATCCAAAAACAGGCAAGCGCTCTCTTAAGACCAGATTTTAGATTTTAATGTGATTTTATTACGGCGCATACCATAATGAAATCTTAAAATTTGGTGTTTAAGTAATGTGATTCTGTGAAATTCTCTGTTCGTATTGTGCCTTATCTGATTTAATTTGGACTGGAATTAATAGCGACTTTGTGGTAAATTGTGGTTCTGTGTTAGTGACAGTTCATCCCAACTAATCCCATGAGTCAAACATGTATATCCATGGCTCAAAAAGTGGGGAATTTGGAAGCTATCAGGGAAAATCTTTGGGAAGTCCTCACGAGAAATCTTAGCTGATTTAATACAGGGTGTCTAGAAAAGAATACCACCCTAACTATTGATGACTATAACTTCAAAAGTGAGATCAATTTGATCAAATTAACAAATAATCTTAAACCACAACTATTTTTCAATTCGTGTTAATGTAAATAGCACTCGATTCGGTTCAGTAGTTTTGAAGAAATAAGCGCATTATGTAACACTGTCAATGACCCTTCCTTCCAGGTTGGAATAAAGTATTCAGACGAACAGGTGAGAAATCATCAAATTCTTAAATTTTCAGGACTAAGTGGGTAATCCTGTCCCGCTTGATCTGTGGCTGTGTGGCACATTGTTACGTCTCACTTTGTCTTGGATTTAGACGCAGACTCTGTCTGATGCTGCAATGTTCTGTAAGTTCGGGCGGTTCTCCGACTTCCACAGCGACTCTTTGTTTTCAAATTTTGACTTGCACCCGTTTCACGGTACTACTTTATAGTCGATTCGCGTGATTCGTTCGTCCGCCCTGAAGTTTTGGACCTAGTCAATTAAGTCGGAGAGGGAAAACTAAGAATTCAAATGCACGTCCCACCCCGGATTATGTTGGAGACACTCCGGGCATAGAACTCTTTCACCTGCCACTATACCATTTCATTCATTTATGGAACGCACAATAGTGTATTTCAGGTCTTAACTTTCCTCACAATAACATATGAACAAACGTCCCGCGCTCTCAATTGAATTTTCACCTCCGCAAGAATGGTACGGGGTCACATATCATATTGATCGAGTATACTTGTTCAAAATGTCTTCTTGCAAGGAGATTTCTGACCAGATTAATTGTTTTGACCAGTTTCGGCATATCTGAAAACCACAAAGTTTTAACGCCCTTTGTATGGGCGGCAAACGCGGGAATTTGAATTTGCACTCAATCCATGTAGAATCCACCTCTTATTGGAACAGATTCTAATTTGAATAAAACTGTGAATAATCTTATTGTTCAGTTTATTACCTGTTAAAGTATTGATCAAACTTCTCACTTCATTCTAGGCAGTGCCACCCCCGAGTTCAACTAACAGATTTTCACATTTTCGACAGATTTTTTATTGGTGTTGTTTTCTAATAAGATGATAATTCTTGTTATTTACCAGGTTTTTGTTTTTTTCTTGTATTTTTATTATATTGTCATGGTAATTGTTTATACATAATAAAACAACAATGCCATTGAACTCACAAATATGAAACAAGGGCGGTTCTGGGGGATGAAAAGAAGACAGCTTGCACAAATAACACGAGTAATCATCGGTGGTTAACATCAAATCTGCATTATTGTGAGCAAACTATGGAAGGAAGTGTCCATTGCTGTGTTACATAATCGCTTATTTCTTCAAAACTACTGAACCGAATCGAGTGATGTTACATTAAAATTTAAAAAGTAATTCGGGTTAAAGATTCGTTTTAAATTTCCCTTAATGTGGATACTTACTTTGCATTATGGTCGCCTATATTTAGGGTGTAATTCTTTCTGAGACACCCTGTACTTTCATTATTAACAAACTGACTTAAAACCTCTCTGACCTCACGGGAGGTTTTACAAAAATCAGGAATCTCCTTCCCGGGAAGTAAGCATTTTTCGAGCCATGTGTATGTCGCAAAGGAGGATCCACATCACTGGATTTTTGGTCCTAATCATTTTATGTAAAAAATTGAATCTTTTGACACAAGTTTCAGATTTAAGACCAGTTATGATGTTGCGCTGCACTCTGATGTTTTTAGAGATATTGAATTGTGAAAACAAATCAGAAATTAAAATATTTTAGCTTAAAGACCTGTTGAATGTTTAAACAACTTTACAATAACATGACAATCTGGTAGGATGCCTAATACTTACAGTAATACAATCAATTTCTTGGAAGTTTCTTTTGACTGCTCAGAGAAATTTACTCATTCAACAGCAGGTCACGTTTGGACTGCAGAGGTCACAATTTCTTTGCGCGTAATTCCCAAATTAAGTGCCGTGCCAAATCTTGCGAAGTTTTTGAATGAATAGCTTAAATGTAAACCATTTTAAGTGCACTGGTACAAATATTAGAATTGCGGCTAATGAAGTCAAGAAATACTCTGTATTTTTTCTTTTCCCAGCAATCGAAAATGTTTATATTCCTTAAAAAATTATGTGATAAGTTGTTTTAAAAATGTGAATTCAATTTTAAGGTGTCGTGTAGTGTCTTCAAACAAACCGTGGACCTGACCGTTTTCGACAGATTCTTGCAAACTACATTTGGCAAACGTTGATAAGAACAGGGTGAGTAAAAAATTTTTTTTTTTTTAATTTTTTATATCATTTTGATTTTAAATAATTATATATCTCACATATGTGATATTTGCGGAAGCTTAATTCATAAATCTTTAATTTGCTGCAAAAATCTTCCAATCGGTTAAGTATAGGCCCGGCTACAGTCTTTCGAATCAACATCTCAGTGAATAAATAGCCTGATTTTCTCTGGACACTGATTTCCTTCGCTGAATCGCCGTTCATTTCAATGTGGATACGTGGACAAGCAGACACCGACTACTTGATTCAAACGACTGTGCTCGTTCTATACCTAATCATGTGAATGATCTTTGAAGTAAATTAAAGATAATGAACCCAGCTTTCAGATAATACCAAATATGTTAGATATATGTTACGTAAAATAAACTGGGCGGACACAATCAGGGTCAATTTTTTTTTACTCACCTGTAGTGGCTTCCTATGTGCCACAAAGAATTGGTGTCCACGCATTCTTGCGCTACCAAAACGATGTAAAACTATACCAAATATAGTATTACTTAGGCCTTTTACGAGATAAAGTTTTATTGTATTTCCAAACACCACAGTCACCCGAGTGTTCTTTCACCCGCTGAGGGAAGACCTGGGAAATACACGCACGAATGGTTCCACGGCCTGCCTATAACAATGGCAATATTGATTGATACCGTAGCAATCACACAGAGAAATTGGCCTCAACATTTAATTATAGTTTTTGTGTTATTTTCGTGGACTTACCATTTTGTATGTTCCATTAATTTACTTTTGATGGATTATGGAAAAAATGCTGTCACCTTTTAAAACTGAAAATCAGAGCTTTCCGTTTCAATAGATGTTTATGGCAGGTTTTTTTAGCCCGACTTTGCATCTAAAATCTGTATCTTTGATTTGTTTTGAAAAATGATAATTTACATTTAATCTTAAACCATCACGACTTTAACATGCTAGTTTAGACATCTATCTGATTACTCCTACTTCAAACAATTTCAAAGATGGAACAAGCGAAATCCACCAAATAGTGTACCATGACCAAATCTGTTTTACACCTTTTTCATAGTGGTCATCGAAGTAGTCAGAGTTGCTCAAAAGAACATAAGCACTATTGGTGTGACCTGCCTTTGACTGCTTGTCTTTTGATTTTTCAAATTTTGTCCATCAGTCAACTGGTGGCTACTGCCGTCTACCCGATAGATCTAGTGAAAACAAGAATGCAAAACCAACGAGGCGGGTTCTCGTAGGTGAACTTATGTACCAAAATAGTATTGACTGTTTCTTCAAAGTACTGAGACACGAAGTCTTCTTTTGGTCTATACAGAGGTAAGACATGAATGTAGTTAAGATCGAGCTTGAAGATGCAGGACGTATAAAGAACCTTAAGAAGTTCTAACTATTAATCATTTGCCTCCATTTTTGGTTATTTTTTTGGTGTCAAATTATGTTGGCTAAAATAGTAACTTCATCAAAGATACAATTTGTTTGCATTCTGAGCAATTTTGCCAAGTTTGGTATTATTCTTCTTAAACTACAGCAGCCTTTGTTGCTTTATTTAAGTGGCATAAACATTCAAAACGTATACTTTTGGCCATATCTAAACAAATTGACTGCACTCAAGTACAGTAACATTCCAGTTTTAAGCAGACAAGCAGACCTATAAGAAATTCTATATTCACAATTCTCATTCTTTTGTTTTATTGTAGGTCTTCCACCTCAGCTAATAGGTTAGCCCCAGAGAAACCAGTCAAACTAACCAGTCACGACTTTGTGAGGATCTAGCAGAAAGATGATGATCTATCCATTATTGGGGAGATAGTGGCTGGTGGAACGGTAAGCAAATTCACTTTTGTAGGAGGTAGCATGTGATTTCTGAAATTGCAGGCTGCAGGCAGTTAGTTTTCTATCAGTGATTTTCCCCAAAGAGGTTTTAGAAGCTTTTACACCATTGGCTCTTTAAGTGATATGGTTTGGCATGTATATTTTTGCATTCTTGCAGCACAGTGATGTTGCAAGCTTGCATTAATAAATTCATTCTAGAGGCTTTGTGTACATAGGAACTAATACACATAAAAATAATCAGGCTGGTATTATGAAAGAGAGACTAACTTTATACCTGGGTTTGAAACACGGGTTAGTCCTACATGAGGAGACCTTGTTTCTTTCATCATACTCTGAAAAGTAATGTCATACGGGTGAGAAAATTCTCAGGGATGGCCGAAATGGCCATCATTAGAAATGTTATTACCCGTTATTTTTTCTAATGTGGTAGTATGTTGAATAGGAAAAAAGGTCCCCTCATGTAGTGTAGGACTAAACTCTGGACTAAAGTTAGACTCCATTCCAGAATAAACAATATATGTTGTGCTGTTTTAAGATCATCTGTAATTGTGGAGGAGGAGAGCATGGCCCCCACTGGTTAAGAGCATCTTGGTAGGTTGATGAGGTATTGGTTCAAAACCAAGTTAAGCCATTAACTGGGATGGCAATGAGTAGTAAATTATGGATTTAATGTGTGTAAGACTAGTATTATAACTAGAGTTCCCTTTCCCTCTTTGCTAATTTGAACTGGGCAAAAGCACCCATGAGGATATCTGTCCTTTCTGGGCAGGGGGACCTCCTAAAGTTGTCAGTCCCATATATAGAGTTTTCCTGAGCCTATCAAAAACATTCTTATTCAGTGGGACGGGGTTTTTAGGAAGGCCAAAACACGAAATATAATTGGTTGTTGCCTATCTTATATGAGACGAAATTAGATAGTGCGTCGCCGCGCGAGTGTTTACGCGCGCGCGTTTATAAGGTTCACGCAGGCCCGCAGGGAGTCGGGTTATGGGTGGTTCATTTTTTACAGCGGTGAATATTTTGGTTTTTTTTAAACTAATATTATGAAATAAATCGATTTCCAGTGATTTAAAACACCACAACTAAATAAGAATGAGAATAAAAGATAGGATTTGTGGTTTTTGCCTATCTAATATCGTGTCATATTGGAGGGCAGTCCAATATTTTATCGTAGTGGATACCGGCTGCGCCGGGGCATCCACTACTCAAAAATATTGGACTGCCCATCCAATATGACACGATATTAGATAGGCAAACAACAAATCCTATTACTTTTATTCTCTAAGTTTAAAGAAGGGCAAGGTGGTAACCCCTGACTGTCCCTAACCATCTTAGTCAGTTTCAATGGTTCCCCTTGTAGAGTGCAGGGGTGTGAATGAAACCTCATTTTTGAAATTTGATAAGTGCCAACATTATTAGCTTTTTATATTCAGCCTGTTTTGGGCATTTTTTTACTCTTTTTTCCAATTTTTCCCCTTTATCGTCTTTTCGCCTATGCCCTCTTACTCCCCTGAGAGTGGTTGATCACTCTTAGATCTACCACGAGGGCTTGGTCCTATAACATTGTAATAAAGTAGTCATTTCTGGTCCTACCGCAGCTGGAGGTTGCCAGGTTATTTTCACACTCATTAGAAATTGTGATGAAAAATTCGTTCTTCTTCAGGTAGAAGGCGTTGACCTGCAAAAACGCGGGTCCAGGGTCAGTGCCATCACAGTTCTCAAGGAGCTGGATTTTTGCTTGATAGGTAAGATGGGAAATGAGTTTAAACCCATACCAAAGTTAAAGTTAAATGGAGAAGAAGGGAAATGCCAAGCAAGAGCGTATTCCAAATAAAAAAAATCCATTTAGAACGTTTTAAAAGTTTACCCCATTACGTAATCATAAAGGCTGGTATTCCAAAAGGGAGTCTAACTTTAGACCGGGTTAAACCGGGGTTTAAACCATGGTTGGTCCTTTGTGAGGGACTCGCTTGTCTTTCAACATACTCTGGAATGATCGTGTAGATGTGAGAAGATTTCTCTGAATAGTTGAAAGGACCCATCCGTGAGAAATTTCTCACATATTACATCGCATTTTCAGCATTATGTTTCAAGGAAAAAAGTCCATTCAAATCCGGGTCCTTTTTTTTACTGCATCAATCCCAATTTCCCGATTAAAAGCTGTATTTAAGTAGGGTTTTTTTTAGTACCGATCGTATGTTGTTCCACAAGTACGAGCGAAACTATTTATATCGAACCAGGGACCACTGGATCGACCCTCGACCGGTTTTTTAAGTAATTGTCAAAAATTCTCACAATCGCCAACGACGCACATTTTGTTGATCGCATGAGGAACGAGTGAATGATTACGTCGTTGAAACATGATCCAAAATGGCTCGTTAGACCGGGTTTTCAATACAACAGACCGGACAGGATATAAATGAGTGGTTGGAAACCTGGGGATTTATATTAAAAGACGACCTTTTGAACAAGTTTCAAGCGAGGCAGCACGGCACTCTCTCTGGCCAGTCCTCGCAGTCTACACACGGCACTGACTGTGTATTAGTTTACCGCAATGATAGCACAACACTAGCGTGGTTGCTGAACTAGGAATTTGTCGATAAGTTGTGTATTTTGAAATCACAGTTAACGACATTTTCATGTTTAGTACCATGCACATAACATCATAATCACATCGCATCGCATCTCATGGCCATGACTTGCCATGATGCATGGGTGGCAGGCACGATGGTATGGTTTGGCATGGTATGGGGCTACTGCAACTGCCGTTATTTGGTAGGTACGTATTTTTAAGGCTGCCTTTGTCTCTGAATTGAATAAAGATTCTGAAAACATAATAATCATAAAATTGGATCCATTCTTCGTCCAATGCAAAATTTATTGGTCTCGTCATGAGTTGAAAAATATCGGGCTCAGCTTCGCTTCGCCCATATTTTTCAACTCATGACTCGACCAATAAATTTGTGCATTGGACTCAGTTGGATCCAATTTTATAAGAAAGTTGGTATATGGGCATTGGGTGGATACAAGTTTTTTTTTTTAAACATTGCCCATATCATCTGTCTTTACGAAATGTGCATATTAGATACCTAATTTGTGTATTTGTTATAATTTTGTACCCAAAAATAATAACATGATTTTGTTGAGATTTTGCTGTACATGAAACTGAATTTTAAGATCCTATCAAACCATTTTAATTTAGTTTAATCTTTTGGAGCCATTTACTGTGAATATCAATCCTTACTCGAGTAACCTCATGTTAGATGATGCCTTATCATGCTTCCTTAAGTTCACAAGATTCCTTTAAGTAGCCATTTAAGATGACCTGTGAAAAAGTCACAGCATAAACTTCATAAGCTGCTCACAAAGAAAATACAAATACATCTTCATCATCATGTAGCGTTATTAATATGTAACCTTAAATTATTTACTCACTGCAGGGTGCTCGGGCTTGCTTTCTACGTGACATCCGTTCTCAGCTATATATTTTCCTGCCTATGCACACTTCAAATCATTATTTGCAAATGAAGAAGGTCACAACTCACCACTTACCTTGTTATGTGCTGCAACAATATCAGGTAAGAAGCAATGAACTAGAGGCCAGTGAGTCTAGAATCCTAGTCAAGATTGCTGGGACATATCACTTAAAAGCATTTCTTGTTGCTCCAATTTAAAGGCTTGACTCTGAGATTTCTCGATGAGAGCGCACTCAATTTTTTTTTTAAATGCGTTTTGTGCCCATCAGAATGCTTGTCCCATATGCAATGCACTGTGAAATTAACTAAGCTCAAATCAGAGTCCTTCATATAGAAATACAGCTTTGTTATAAAATTCTGGAGCCGGAATTTTTGTTATACACAGTAACCCTATGGCACTGTCATACTCTGCAATTTTTTTTTTTAATATATAAGTTTGTCTCAGAAGATTTCCTATGCACAGCTTTTACAATTTTGTTGTTAAATATATTGAGATTTGAATTGTTTTCATGTTTTTTGTGACATTTTTTTACTCATCAGAAAAAAAATATTATGGCCAGAACAAAAGTCCCCAAAATGCAATTAACTAAATCATGCATTTCACATAAAACCTTTTTAGCTAAAAATTGAATTCAATTGCCTTTTTATTTTATTCAGAGAAAAACTTTTATTGTGGATGCATAATATTATTATGCTATGGTAATGTAGACAAACATGTTTACGTAACCTTTTTGGTAGAGGAGGGAGAACAATGTATTGATCTAGAAACAGGAAATTTTATCCCCCTGCTGAAAAGCAGAAGGGGATTATGCTATCAGTCAAGGCGTCGGTGGCGTCGGCGTCCAACACAATATTGTGAACGCGATAACATGAGACCCATAAGGTTATGGTGATGTAACTTGTGGGTGGATCGGACTGCCATGCCCTTCATCTGATTAGATTATGGGCGTGGCATATGCTAATTAGGTACCTAATTTGCATAATTAATGAGTTAATTTGGGGGGTATTTTTTACCCAAAAAGCTATCTGAACAAACTATTTGAAGATCCATAAGTCCGTTTTGGTATAAAAAATTGGATTCTTTAAGTCCAATACCCAAATTTATTGGTCAAGCTATGAGTTGAAAAAAATATTGGGCGAGACGCAGTCGAGCCCAATATTTTTTCAACTCATAGCGAGACCAATAAATTTGGGTTTTTGGGCCCCCAAATTTAAAAAATCAATTTTATCATTATTATGTTTTGAGAATCTTGTGTCCTATATTACGCATACACACATTTCAATTAAACTTTAGCTTGGCCAGTTCCATGCTTGGCCAATTGTCTCTGTCAAAAATAACAATCCCCTGTCTACACCACCCCCCCCCCCCCCCTCTTTCAGATGACGATTTATCGCCGGTCTGATGTTTTATAGAGATTCAGTTTGTTAATTATCTCCGTCTTCGTGGCGGGCGTCAA